>VWZO01021804.1:9664-34300 GCA_013396975.1 Bucco capensis | reverse complement strand
CCACCACCTACGACTCTTGGAGCGCTTCCAGCAGCGCTGTCTCCGCACAATCCTAACCATCCATTGGACACATGCTGGGACTAATGCATCTGTCCTAGAACAAGCAGCAATTCCAAGCCTTGAGGCCATGCTGCTGAGAACGCAGCTGCGTTGGGCAGCTCACGGCTCCAGGATGAAGAACTCCTGCCTGCCTAAGCTCATGCTCTATGGGCAACTTGCCCCTGGCTGTGGCAAGAGAGGAGCCCCGAAGAGGAGATGCAAGGACTCCCTGAAACAACAGCTCAGCCTTGGCCATATTGCTCCCCTGAACTGCTCTCCTCTGGCCTCTGCTCAGGAGCTCTGCACACACACTAGTTTGAATGCCATGGATGTTTTTGAGCAGGCACACAGGATCACTCTGGAGGAGAAAAGACAGCATAGAAAGAATTGCGTCTGGCAGATTATATCTCCTGAGGAGTCCTTCTGCTGTACCTTCTGCAACTGCTCTTGTCTGTCCTGCATTGGCCTTTGCAGCCAGCAGTGCACTTGGAAAAAGCGTGGATAGAGCCCTCCCTGGATCTTTGCTCACGAAGCCTGGCCATGATGATGACTTGGCCAGATTTTTAGGAGAGCTCAGTCATTTCCCTAGTAATTGGAGTGGCTGAGTGTGTGTTAGTGTCATTTCCTATAGTGGGTAATGGGTCTGAAGGCCAATTTGATCTATCACAGACAAGATTTTGCTTCTTAGTATTTTTTTAGACTGACCTCACCCTGCTATGTTTGACATTTGTCTCCACAGGAGTTCTTGCTTTTCTGATTTTTTTGGACTACTTTAAGGAAGCTGAATTTTAAAGCATTTACGCCCCCTCTATCCTCTCATAACTATTAACAATATCTCTCATACTCTTACATATGAGGCTTTTTTTTTTACCTTGCTGTGTTGTAAAAACCCAGATTCTGGTCCAGTCTAACAGCTTTTGAGTATAAGAATCCAGTTGTAATGATTAATTCAACTTTTATCCTTTCCTTAGTGCAAGTGTGACAAACTGAGATAATGGGGGGTTTATTCTGTTTATACAGCCTTGGCCAAATGTGATTAGAAGTTCTTGAGCTGAAGTTGCAAATGAAATAATAGTGAGCTTTTCAGAGTGATAGCTTGGATCAACCCTAGTTGTGAACCATGTGTCCTGTTTCATACAGACTAGTCTGTGTACTTGTTGCAATGGCATGATCTTAAGGATGATGAGCACATCTAGTTCCTCCAGAAGCAGTGCTTGTGTCTGCAGCTCCCACTTTGAGAAGGATCACATGTAGAGGAGGTGGAGCAGGCATGTGCTTTGCGGTTAGCAGAGGGCTAGCCAAGCCCTGGCCCAAGCGGAAACTGGAGCGGTTGCAGTGCCTGGGCTGTGTAACAAGGAAGGAAATGGTCTTGCATCTGGCTTCTAGTGTAACTGTTGATCCTTTGCCACCTCTCTGGCTGAGTTGGTTTCTATGATGTGGGTGGATTTAACCTTTTGCATCACTTGCAATGACTGCTCCTGCAGCACAGGAGAAATGTAAACCCAGCAATTTCATGCCCTGCATTTTACAAACAATACCTAGTAAAATTGACAATTCTGATGCTGCTGGTGAACAAAGTATGATGATTAGAGTTACTTCAGATTAGAGTGTTGTTTTTAGAGCCACTGAAACAACAGAAAATGTTACCAGAGTTGGTTTTTATTAGACAAAATAGAAGTATTTCTTAAGATTTTCAATTCATTTATGCTCTTGAACTTCTGTTAAATTTATTGGAGTGGATATTAAGCAAACCTGTCAGCATAAAAGATAGATTTTCAGAAAGTTTGTACAATAAAAGGGATGGCTATTTTCAGTTGTATAATTTCTTAGCATGCCAGGAGGACTATGTTTGTTTTGGCTAATTCTTTGCATATGTGTACCATAATATCAGAATGAAATAAATATAGTAATGAAAACATTAATCTCAGGATTATGACTATTTTATAAAGTGGTATGACAAATTAAGACAAGACCTTATTGTTTAAAGAATGGTTCAAATTTTACTTAAAATACTTTTTAATCTTTATCACTTTGAAGGGTTTATTCTGCCACTGAAGACAAAATATGTGCTGCCTATGATTTAGCTTGTGAAGTTTGCAAGTCTATAGAAAGTTTATTCATTTATCTATCTGATTAGGGATTTGATGCCACAATATACTACCAAAAGCCCTTGTGTGAATTCATTTGTATGAAAGTGATTTGTAGCAGAGCTTAGAGTTACATTCTAATTAGCTACAGCTTTTATGCAAATACAGCCACATCTCTCTTAGAGAGCTGCACTGCTGTGGTTGCACTAAAACATGTATGACAGCTCTCTGTAGCATAGCCTTTTCTGCCATGGACATGTTGATGCCTTGTGTAACTTGGTGGATTGATGCTGTAGTGCAAGAGCTTTGGGTTGATGTCATGCATTCCTGATGGTTTCCATCTTCCTTGTGCTCTAAGTTATCTCCTACTCTATATAATGAGATGAAATAATATGATTGAAGGGAGCATGAATCTTAAGCAGGACAAATCTTATGATGGACATCTTGTTTGTTTTTTGGTTTGGGGGTTTTGTTTTTCAAAACAGAGTTCAGCATTTTCTAGGACTGTTCCTTCCCCAGCTACTTAGCACAAGCAGGCTTCTGCACCAGATTTACATGGTGTGCCTCTCTTTTCACTATTGCCTTGTCTAATGTTCACATCCTTTATTCTCTATCATTCCCTGTCCCTTTTAACCACCCTTGCAGCAGAGTTGTGAGTTCTCTAGAGCAAAGGTTATGCCCATGTTCTTTGTTAAAAGCTAGCCAAATAGGGTCCAAGTTTGTGCTTAATATCACATAATAGTGATAGTAACATTTTTTATACACCCTAATTTATTTTCAAAGTACATGCCAGAGCGTAATTTGTCTGAACCCCAACTGTTTGTCTTTGTGCAATTTTGTGGAGCTTTGGAACTCTATAGCCAGGTCTCAAACTATATATTTTCTTTTGTATGTCCTGTAGCTTTTTGCTGTTTAACACTGCAGGCTTTTGGAATTGGTTGTTATCACTTTGACAGAATTCAGCAGCTTTTACCTCCCCACTTTAATCTTGGTTTCATCTCTTCCTCCAAAGAATTTTGTCTTTCCTGCTGCTTCACAGAAGAGACACAAGTTCACCATATACTTAATTGTATTTTCCAAGGAGCAAATTGCTTTGTAGTTTCTGATAAAGAAATTTAAATGTAACTAACCGAGAGTGCAAGAAAGTTACTGAAGATGAAGAGTAGCATCCCTAATGAGTGCTGCAGAAAGGCCAGTGGCAATGCAGCAATAGATCTCCACTTTTCTTTACTTCTCTTCTTTTTTATCCAGGCATGGTGACAATCTAGAACTCTAGTGTTAGGTGACAGTCTGACAATCTAAAATTCAGTGTTAACTGTCTGTTATCTGACTTTCATCTATGTATTTCATATTAATTTCTACAAAAATAAATAGATCTGTGACTGTGAAATGAAGTTAAGTTAGAAACTGTTAGACTCAAAGGCTTGACAGGCTCAGAACCACTGATGGGTCACTTGAAAGAGCAGGAAACTTGAGTTTTCAAGTGATAGTCCTGCTGATGTGTCCTCAGATGTGCTGCCTCTTTCAAGAGAAACTCAAGTCATGTTGACTATGTTATTTGGTGTATCTGCATCCTAAATTCTTCAGGAGTAAGATGTTTGATTGGAGGTTTATTGTACTTGGCATGAATCAAGCAATCAGAGGAATTGCAGCTACCTCAGCCTGGAGAAGAGAAGACTTTGGGGGGGGACACCTACTGGGGACCTTCCAGTACCTAAAGGGAACTTCCAAGCAGGCTGCAGAGGGCCTGTTTGCAAAGGCCTGCAGGGAAAGGACAAGGGGCAATGGTTTGAAATTGGAGAGGAGTAGATTTAAACTGGACATTAGGGAGAAGTTCCTCCCCACGAGGGTGGTGGAACACTGGCCCAGGTTGCCCAGGGAGGTGGTTGAGTTCCCATCCCTGGAGGCATTGCAGGTGAGGCTTGCCAGGGCTCTGGGCAAGCTGATCTAGTTGGGGATGTCCCTGGCCACTGCAGGGGGGTTGGACTAGATGAGCTCCAGAGGTCCCTTCCAACCCTAACCATGCTAGGATTCTATAGCTACTACAGAGCACATACCAGTGCACTGCTGCTCTGTTTACCTTCATTTAAGAAGGTAACAGTCAGCAACATTAGTTTTGCCTACTACCTTGAATTCCATTTGAATGGCATCTTCTAGAAGAATGCTGATCTTAACCTATGAGCAAAAAACACTCTCTTTTAATCTCAGTATCAGATTACATATGTTTAAAATAAAAAAACCAAAACCAACAACCTTTGGAGTCAGTAGGAGAGATTTTGAATGTGTGTCATAAAATTGATAGCTGTGCAGAGCAGATGTTGTAATTAGAGAGAGAACAGAGGCTGGTCTGTGGTCAGCCAGCAAGCTCCCTTTCACGTGGGCAGATGAAGGCTGAAGGCAGCAGCGATTTCCTGTCAGCACGCTGGGCGTCAGCGGCAGCAGCCTCTTGGCTCAAAGAACAATGGCACTGGAAGGCTCAGGGCTCTGCTTTGTAAGATCTGTGTCTATTGATACAAAGTTGTGGGTTAAAATCGTTTTATGTATCTGTATTTTGTGTTTCTTTGCTCCTCCTTTTAGAGAGTGTAGAACAGCTAACCCTTTCATTTACTGCAGTCACTGCCAGCCTGTCCTTTCACATTTTAATTCTTCTGGCTTGAATCATATTTAAAGCACAGTCTTCCCAAAATTTTAATGGTTTGTTGTTTTTTTCCATGAACTTAAATGGTAGCTATTTCCTGGAAGTTAAAAATGATGAATTGTTACTGTTTTGCCTACAGAGCAGTTTTCTTTAAGATTCTCATGGTTGCAGGTGACCTGGGGCATCTCCTCTGTTGGCAGCACTGTTTGGCCTGCTGGTATAAATAGACATTTCCCAGTTATTAAAAGAACTTGAACTATAGCTTATTTTGTCTCAAACAGAATGAGGTTGTTTGAGTAATGATGGTGCTGATGCCATGTCCAATGAATTCCCATTTTCCTCTTTTTTGGTTAGAGCTGTATAAAGAACCATCTATTCGTGATGGGAAATTAATAACATTTTCCTCTGCAGATAACTAATTTTGCTCTTCAAGTGTTACAGGTGTAAGTAGTGATGAAGGAAGAGTCTCTTGTCCTTTTGGAGACCATGGGAAGAGGAGAATGAACAACAGTACAGCTTAGTGGAAGAAGAAAACTTTGTGGGCCTGGTTGCTGTTCAGGATCAGAAAGATGGTTTCTAGAATTGGAAATGGAAAAAAACTTTCTGATGTTCTGCCATAGTTGAATTCACTCTTTCATAGCTTCTGTAATAAATCTGTGGGCATGGAATGTGAGCACAGCAATGCCAAGTGCTCATGATTGGGTCTGTCACCTTGCTGTTTGGTACAACAGAGGATACTACTGCCCACAGAGACTGACAGATGACAAGGCAAAGCATTAGAGTATTTCATGCATGGCCTAATAGTATCTGTAGCAAATACATGTTTTGTTATTCAGAAGGAAGAAATTCTGTCTGACTGAGGACAACATACATTCACTGCTGAGAAAAGGGTCCCCTTGATAAGAATCTACCCCGTTCTGTGTGACTCAAGTCTTAGGTTGCTTGGCTTTTTTCATCAAGAAGGTAATGTGAATAATTTTAGAACAAAGAGGAAGGAAGAAATTACATGCCTCAGTAGCAAGCCTCTTTTCTCTTAATGCTTTAGTTACAAGTTCTGTATTAAGGACAGGTGAGGTCCAAAGTCTCCTTTGTAGTAGCATACCAGGTGTAGCAGTGAGCACAGTTCACCTATCTCTGTAGTGAAAATGCTAACATAGCAGTTTGCCATTAAGACTCGAGCTGTTGCTGTGGCAGAGCTTGTGCTAATTTGTTAGGAATAAAACTTAAGCAATGCTAATACATAAAAATGTTTCGTATGGAAGTGGCCAGTGCATCTGCTGTGACTGCAGCTGGGTCACATCCCAGGGAAGGAGAACCTTCCTAGCCCTGTCAGGGCACTAATGACAGCTTCCTGTAACTCTACTGTACAGCAAATCATGTGCCACCTGGCAGTATTTTTACATACTCATCAACTTTGTCCATCTTTTGACCAGAGCTTTATATTTTTTGCTTTTCATTCATTTTAAAATATTGCAAACATTAGAAAACATTTGTTGCTAAGTGGTTTTGGGCACTGTTACAGGGCTACATATTAATTCCAAATCAACTCTTGATAGATGTGCTTGTATTGTGAAAACTTGATGTGTGGGTTTATTTGACTTTTAGAAAATTTGACTTTCCAGTACTTAAAGGGAACTTATAAGAAGGCTGCAGAGGGCCTGTTTGCAAAGGCCTGCAGCGAAAGGACAAGGGGCAATGGTTTTAAACTGGAGAGGAGGAGATTTAAATTGGACATTAGGAAGAAGTTCCTCACCACAAGGGTGGTGGAACACTGGCCCAGGTTGCCCAGGGAGGTGGTTGAGTTCCCATCCCTGGAGGCATTGCAGGTGAGGCTTGCCAGGGCTCTGGGCAAGCTGCTCTAGTTGGGGATGTCCCTGCCCAGTGCAGGGGGGTTGGACTAGATGAGCTCCAGAGGTCCCTTCCAACCCTAACCATTCTATGATTCTATATCTTATTTTTGTGATTTCTCTCAAGAGCTTCTGTTCAGCTTTTATTCTTTCCTGCTTTAGCAGGTTTGAAGCTTCTGAATCTCATCTTTTAACTGGATATGTGTAGATTTTAGTGGCAATTTGTGTGTCCACAGCTGCTAGAAGATGAGAGAGTATGTGCCTGTGAAAGATGACAGATTGCCAAATAAGCCTACCGAAGTGAGGGCTGGAAAAAAAGAGGAATTTTGAAGCAAGCTAGATGTTTATCAGAGAGGAAGAAAACAAGTCAAACTGAGTCCTTTGCACAGCTGTTTGCACTGAGCTATTTCACCCATGTGATTCTAGAGAAGAATTTGGTGCCAAAAGTAATACGTAAACTTTTTTCAGTGTTGAATCAGTGACATAGATCAAATTAGTTTCATATGGTCAAAAGCTTATGCAATTCAAAACAAAACAACCAAAAGTTTGGCTTATCTTGCATTTGCAAAATACTGCAGCTAAGTAACAATTCTATTTCTGACTCATCCAGCAAACATAAATCAGAACTGACATTTTTCTGCCTTTCTAACTGCAAGAAGTTTTTTTATTTGCTAACAATGCATGTAATAAAAAGCTTGCTTTGAATTGAAGGGTGGTGCTTTTAGAGTTAAATAACTGGACTAAGTGAAAATGTATTTTCTTAGGCATAGGTAAGCAGATTGTGCTTTCATAGGACTGTGCCTGTAGTTCTCTAGTTCTTGCTTTCCACCATCAGAAATGTTTGAGGAACATTCAGTAACACAAAAGCTGCTGCTCTACTCCCATGAATGGGATGGGAGTACTCCAGTCCATGTGTTTGGAGATATCCAATGACAAAGAGAATGCATTCACTAGGTAGAAGTACAACAGATGCCAAACAGCTGTGAATCATCTGTATTCTGTTATGGGAGAAGTGAGAACCTTTAAGCCCAAATTCAAGAAAGATTGTTTGTTTGTTTTAGCACAAACCAGACTATTTTAACTCTTTCTCTCACCTCCTAATTGCATTTGTTTAGGTTGTTATACGTGGATTAATAAAGAATTATTTTAACTGCCTGTCCCTCTTAAAACCCTTCAGATTATTCATTAGAAGTCAGTAAGTCAAAGTGTCAGTCTTAAAGTAGGATCCTGTCTTGTCCTTGTTAATGTCATTTGACATTTAGTGCCCTTAAGTAGCTGACCTTCACACCTACCAATATAAACAACTTAAGTAATATGCACTGATTCTGCATGTATGATGCCACTTGTAGTCCTTTGATAGCCAGAGAGATCCTGCTGCTGTTCAGCCCTCTTTATTTTCTTGACATGCAGGCCTCTGCTGCTGCATCTTTGTTTGCAGGCCATTTTGCCAGTTGTTTTTCTTCCTCCTGCAGATCCTTTTTTGTGTATCCCCTGGGTTCATCCATTTTTCCTCTGCCTCCATCACTCTCCCTGCCAGAATTCTCTGCTCCATTGGTAAAGGCATCATTTGGAATACAGTTAGACAACAAAATACCTCTTTTTCCTTAGCCTTTGATTGTTTTCAATCAGGGAAGAATAGTTTTAATCTGAAATACTTCTGCCTTCCTCATCAAACATGAATGGTTTGCCATCTCCCACCCTGACAGCTCTTTCTGCACTTACAAGGTTCAGCAATCTTTTTGGCGAGCTCAGCATGTTGTTCCCACAAGAGCTCCCCACAGACACACAGAGCATTCCTAGAGGCTTGCTCTGAAACCCTTTGCTCTGCCCACTGCACAGCAAGGCTGCTGAAAGCTAGGAATGGGATAAGAAGTGCTGTGCACGGATGGGCAGGCACAGTCTGAAAATCCCTTGTGGTCTCCTGTGGCCCCTGGTGCCATAACTGTGCCCACAGCAGAGGGAGCATTAAACTCATTGCCCACGGGAAAGTGTGGGGAGTGAAACACATGTTCCTAGAAGCCTTGGATGGGTAGGATGAGCTCATTAGCCTTCATCGACGACAACGACCTCTTACAACAGTTTTCACAACTGCAGCCCTCAGTAAGCTTCCCAATCCAAACCAAGCCAACCAACCCAGCCCCTGCAAACCCCCCCTCCATGTGTCGTCATTGTCAGACTGTGCCTGGTTGTAGGAGGTATGGGAGGAAAGAACCTGAAAGGAGTGCAAGAAAGGTAATTTGTATGCAAAAGAGTAAGAGGAGAAGGCAAAACTAACACCACTGATCTGTCTGCCTTGCAGACAGAAATGGCCAATCTCGTGGGGGTTTGTTTGCTATGGCTTTGTGGCACTTTGGTGAGCCATCAAAAGAGCTGTGTTAGCACACAGAAATTGGTTGCAATAGTAAAATATCACTGATCAAAAATGCCAATTGTTAGAACAAAATAACAAACTGTGTGACTGTTCCTGGATTGTCTTCATGCTCTTGCTTAAGGAGTCTGACACTGAAACTGCTGCTCTGTCCTTTGTGAATTGAAGCATGAAGATTCAGTGAGGCTGTTTGGGCATGAGCTTCTTACAAGTTTGGATCAAAGGAACTGGTGTCTGAAAGCCTCTCTGACTCACTGGCACTGTGGCAGTTTGTGTACGAAGGCAGCTTGGAATTCTGTCTATGCAACATTGTTATTAAGTTATTATTGATGTGGAACAAAGAGTTACTTATTTTTTTCCTTTTTTAATCTGAACCAAAGCTTTGTGACTTTGAATGGCATTTTCTATGACTGCAAATATATGAAGACAAGGTTATTCAGTGTTCTGCCTACTTTTTAAGCTTTTCTTCCTCTTAAGTGTTGTCTCTGTCCTTACTGCAGAATCTGTCTCATTAGACTAATATTGTGGAAGAACTGGGGTTTTTGTTTGTGTTTTGCAGCATGTATTCTAGTAGCTAGTATATTTACACAAGACACATCAGACTATGATGAAGCTTAGAAGCCAGTAGGTTTAGGTTTTATTTGACATTTGCTTTGCTGACAAGGGATTTAGAGCAATGCCACTGGTTTTGCATGGTAGACATTTTAGGAAGTGTGTTTTATTGCTTGCTAATTTATTCTGAATTTAAACAGCATCATTAAGGTAGGCATTTAAAGAGAGGCATGCTTCCTCTTTTGCATCTTTTAGATCTACTACAGGATTAAGTGTAAAGCAGGTCTTTTTGTATATCAAAATGAAAGAAAATACATAATGCTACTGCATCATGTTACAGATGTAACACAAATGTGTCAGTTGTAGGAGAGAATTTTGGAGAGGATATTCCACAGTTGAAGGTTGTGCTGCTGTAACAGCAGCTATAACTGCTTGTTTCCCTGGGATTGTGTTATAAAATAAAGCATCATTGCTTGATTTATTTGATGGGATGAGATCTTAAAAGCCTACTGAAAAAAATCTAGTATTGTCTAACTATTTGGGGGGAAAAAAGAGAATTCCTGGCTTGTGCTGCAAACAAGCATGTGCTTCGTAAGTAAAGAGTCTAATAAATGCAACATGTAGCAGGGAACACAAAAAAAAAGCCCCAAACCCAACTAATTTTGGTCTAAAAGCCAAGCAGTCCTATCACCTCCTGCTGCTAGAGATTTCCACTCCACTGTTCCTTTCCAGCTGCTCTGAAAAGGCACCATGCTATGTTTTGGAGAGAAAGGCCTGTTCCACTGTACTTAGTTGGATGCCACTCTTAACAGGGCTTTTGGAAGGTTTTTCATTAAGGAACTTCACTTTAGCCAATCCTTTTGTGTCCCAGGTTAGAGTTCTAGTTTCATGTAAGTCAGTGGCTGTATTTCCCCAGCCTGTGAGGACCCTGCTGTTTCCTTCTAGCCTTCTTACAGCAGCCATCAACATACTATGAGAGGTTAGAATGATACTGCTTTAGGGGGAGGGAAGGGAAAAATATATGTATTGTTAAGATTTGTGTTAGGTTCTATTGCTTTCTTGTGGTCTTTAGAGAACCAGACACAGTTCAGAGTATTTCTGGGTCAGTGGTTTTTCTCTTTTGCTGGTAGAGGTGTACACACACATGCTCTAGTGCTTTTACATTGTGTTTCCTTACAAGCCTTTGAGAGAATCTGAAGGATGTTTGGCTAGAAGGCTGTAACTTTTATGTTGAGTTGCCATAGTTAGGGCACTATAATGACTCTGGATGGACAACTCCCTGCAAAGGAAATGAGAATGATGCTTATAAAACAACACACTGTATTTCCAGAGGAATTGAGAAGTGGTGTGCAAGATGAGGTAACCACAGGCAAATGTGCTTCTCTTTCTGGCACTGGGTTTTCTGTCATGTCTACTATCTTTAAGCAGAAATAGCAAAATGAGATGATGTTTATATTTTCCTGCCTTTTCATGGTGGGGAATCATGGGTGAATTCCAGTTTATACTGTGTATATTGTGTCTGGCTATTGGAAGTTTGGTTCAAAATGTGTCATTTCTAGGCATCTTCTTGAAGTAGATTTCTTTGGTGAGAGCAGTGGTCACAGTATCCCAGTATGTCAGGGGTTGGAAGGGCCCTAGAAAGATCATCTAGTGCAACCCCCCTGCCAGAGCAGGATCACCTAGACCAGCTCACACAGCAATGTGTCCAGGCAGCTCTGCAATGGCTCCAGACAAGGAGACTCCACAGGCTCCTGGGCAGCCTGGGCCAGTGCTCTGGCACCTGAACTGCAAACAAGTTCCTCCTCAGCTTAATACTAAACCTCCTGTGCTCCAACTTGCTCCCATTCCCTCTTGTCCTACCATTGGATGCCATGGAGCAGAGCCTGGCTCTCTCCTCCTCACACTCACCCTTCACATATTTCTAAGCATTGCTGAGGTCTCCTCTCAGTCTCCTCTTGTCCAGGCTGAAGAGACCCAGCTCTCTCAGCCTGTCCTCCTAGGGCACATGCTCCACTCCTTTCAGGATCTTGCTGGCCCTGTGCTGGACTCTCTCCAGCAGCTCCCTATCCTTCTGGAGCTGAGGGGCCCACAACTGGACACAGGATTCCAGGGGAGGCCTCCCCAGGGCACAGGAGAGGGGAGAAGAACCTCTCTGGCTCTGCTGGCCACGCTCCTCTTAATGCATCCTAGGATGCCATTGGCCTCTTGGCCACAAGGGCACATTGCTGCCTCATGGGCATCCTCCTAGCCACCAGCACTCCGAGAGCTTTTTCCCCAGGGCTGTTCTCCAACAGGTCAATTCCCAGTCTGTACTGATCCATGGGCTTGTTCTTTCCCAGATGCAGTACTTTACATTTACCCTTCTCACTCTGCTCTTTCCCCCATGATGCCCCAAACAATCTTTCCTCTGTTTTTGCCTTCTGATTTTGTTTTTCTTTAGTTTTGTCATAGAAGACATTAAGAAGAGGAAGTAACATCTGAGCCATTTGTCAACAAGGTTGTTCTGCATCAGATGGGTCATTTTGGAAAGCACATCATTTCTAATTTGAATAAACATAATTCAGGAAAGAGACTTAAAATTGTGGGAACCTATGACTGGAAGACTTGAACTTGACTATGGAAAAGCCCCTCAATTTTTTCAGCCATAATTGAATTAGGTTGCAAGATGTGATGAGTAAATAGCCACTATCAACTCAGGCTGTCAGCTGCTGGAAGAGGCCTGGTTGTATAAGAGCAACCTGCAAGAATCTAAAGAAAAAGCAGAACTGAAAGTACAAATAGAGCAAAAGAAAAACAAAATTTCTAATGAGTTGATAATCCCAATCAACATAAAGATTTAGAGGATGTAGTAAGAACCTTTTCTGCCAAGAGGAAGTTATACCTCATCACTAAAAATAAAGTTCAGCCATGCAAATGTGCGTACAGGAAGCCTCCCTCAGTGCTAGGAAGGGTGGCTAGGAATAGAGAATTTATATTGCTCTCAAACAATTTGCCATGGCCATCAGATGAAAAATGATAAATGGGTTCTGGGCTTTTAGTCAGAAAAGTAGAAGTATTGGAAAAGGTGTGAAGTGAAAATCTGTATTGCTTTTTTTTTATGGTTTACAGCTCCTAAAAATGGCACATATCACCATTTGATTATTAGGAGCTGCAATGTTGCCAGAATGGTGTGATTTTATGCCTAGTGCTACAGACTGTGTCATCTTATAGTCTTGTGAACTAGAATATCAGAAAGGTCTGAATGCTGCTTAACAGAAAAGTGAACTCTGACTTCTACCAGCTCTGAATTACAGCAGAATGCAGACATGCCAAAGAACTTGAAACTGAGACCACCACAAAAGCTGTTTAATTAGAACAACTCTAAAACAATGCAGCAAAAAAGCCTAGACCACCTGTCACTGGGTGCCTGTGCAAAAGTTGATACTGGGAATTGATGGAAAAGTGCAAAGAACCCCAAACAAGAAACCCCTAACTCTGTAGGAGATACATATAGATATATATTTTTTCTGGGTTTAGAAAAGATCACCATGTTCTGTATGAATGGTGGCAGAGCATAATAGAGAAGATGATTATGTTTCCTGTAGTCTCTCTGCCCCATGAAGAAGTTACTACACAGCAGTAAAGAAGGCAACAATTTACTTACAGTGTTTTCCTCTGAAGGACAAGGGAAAAAGAGATGGACTCTTGAGTTATCAGAGTCAGAAATAGAAGAAACAGAACAGTGGGAGCTCAGTGGTTTATCAGTGTCACTTGGAGTGGACTGAGGGGAGCAATATAGAAATTAAAACCCAGGAGATACTTTGGAAATCTATAGGAAAAAGCAGGCTAAGAAGTTAAGTCACATAGCTGAGCTTCTTAAGAGTTTAAACTGGCAAAGGTTATTGGCATTGCCACTGGCTCCACTGAAGCAGCACTCTGCTCCTGTGCCTGCACTACTGAACTGGCTGAATATTAACAACATCTCCAGAGGCATGTGGCACAAATATGTCCCCTGCTAGTTCATACTTTGTCTTGTATGTCTTAATGTTTGTTTATCATAACAGGTGATTTCATTTACAAGAGCTAACACAGAACTGTTATTAACCATTGTCCAGGGTACCCTTTAGGAATATGGTATCTATTGGTATGCACTAAGGAGCATTGACAGGAATGACACCAGTTTGGCCCTCTGTCCAAGCTCCTGTGTGCTGCTTCTAGTACACAAAACCTGAATGCTCTTCATCTCCTGCAGCCTCATCTTCCATGATACAGCTGCCAGTTCTCTTGCTGTAGATACTGTCCTGCAGCCTTTTTTACAAGCCTTTGTGTCTGAATCACAGTATCCCAGTATGTCAGGGGTTGGAAGGGCCCTAGAAAGATCATCTAGTGCAACCCCCCTGCCAGAGCAGGAGCACCTAGACCAGCTCACACAGCAATGTGTCCAGGCAGCTCTGCAATGGCTCCAGACAAGGAGACTCCACAGCCTCCTGGGCAGCCTGGGCCAGTGCTCTGGCACCTGCACTGCAAACAAGTTCCTCCTCAGGTTAATACTAAACCCCTTGTGGTCCAACTTGCTCCCATTCCCTCTTGTCCTACCATTGGATGCCATTGAGCAGAGCCTGGCTCTCTCCTCCTCACACTCGCCCTTCACATATTTGTAAGCATTGCTGAGGTCTCCTCTCAGTCTCCTCTTGTCCAGGCTGAAGAGACCCAGCTCTCTCAGCCTGTCCTCCTAGGGCACATGCTCCACTCCTTTCAGGATCTTGCTGGCCCTGTGCTGGACTCTCTCCAGCAGCTCCCTAGCCTTGTGGAGCTGAGGGGCCCACAACTGGGCACAGCATTCCAGGTGGGGCCTAACCAGGGTAGAGGAGAGGGGAGAAGAACCTCTCTGGCTCTGCTGGCCACGCTCCTCTTAATGCATCCTTATTCTATAGCTTTCTCATGTCAGGTCACTGCATTTCAGTGTCAAAGGTGTCAGCAAAAATCAGCTATGTTCCATTGTATGATTGACTTACATTTCACATCATGTCCAAGATAAAGAATGACCTGAAACCAGAATCCAGTGCCATCTAGATTTTTGGATGTGGTTCTCAGATTGGAGGTCCATGTTGCCAAAAAAACCCAAACAAAAACAACCCAAAAAACCCCCAAAACAAACAAACAAACACCACCACCCCCCAAACTTGCAATCTATTACACACCACACTGTAATTCACTAGCTATTGTGTGATTATACAGAAGCTGGCTGGACACTTGGAGTGGGAAAAGCCAACAAGAATTTGTCTTTGTGAGCTCTTTCCAAGTGCTTCCTTCAGCTGCTGCTGTAACAATAAATAAACAAAGACAATAAAGAACACAGCTAAAATGACTGAGCCCAAGTCCCTTAATTACAAGATTTATATAAGCAGGTAAGTCTGTTCAGAAGAGGAGGATCATAAAGAGATCCTCTACTTTGTAGTAAAAATTCTGTGTAATAGAATCAGTTGTGGAAATAATGAATTGTAATCTCTTACTGAGAAATGTATGTGATAAATCTTCAGCAAATAGTAAGCTACTGTACATAGGAAGAGTACAGTCTGTGCTTTCAGGGCATTTCCCAAGATAAATTTACCTCATGAATAAGGGCTTTAGTTGTTAACTGTTGAAAGGAATCTAAAATAGAAGACACGTAGGGTTTTCCAAGTTGAAAACTACATCAGGGAGTTCATTACTATGCATGCACATCAGATCAGCTACTCTGTGGTTTAGTACTTGTGTCAGCCTTTTTCATATAGTAATGTTCTTCATTCTGTCAGCTGTGTAAACTTAAATCTAAAGAGGTGGTGAATTTTAACACTAGAGGGAAGTGGTTCTGTTTTCTTTTTTCTGGTACAATGGGTAGTGAGCCTTACTCTGACAGCTTCTCAGAAAACAAGAATGAAAAGCAGTCTGTGGGCATGGTTATCAGTAGTGTTGGCCACAGTCCTAATTATGAAACAGCAATGACACTTTTAAATGAAGCATCATTCAGCATACAGTTTGTCTTACAGTAAATGCCTATTTGAGATTGAATTCATTAAAATCTTGGCTTCTGTGTTTAAATGCACTTCACTGTATTTTTAAGCTGTGGTTCTTTGATAGTTTAGTTTACTTAAGTCCTACCCTCTCTCTCCTTTTCAGGGTCCCACCCATTTCCTTGCTGGTGTAAGTGTTTAACTGACTTCTTAATGAGCCAATTCAGCTCTTTACAAAGAGAAGGGAAAAGTTTTCCTGTTTGTTTAATCTACTACTATTCCATCCAGGTGTGGAGGAGCACCTGTGCTGGCACAATGGAGGGAGGAGGCAGCAGCAAGGCAGTTGCTAACTTAGATTGATGTGAGGATTGTAGTCTAAAGTTTCTTAAGAGCTGCTGAGCTTCTGCAAGGACTTGTCACCAAAAATCCCTGACTGCCAGCAGGGCAGCCTGGCACCCTCACCTGAGCCATTTCTGGTGCTTGTCCTCTCCTGAATGAGCCAGTTCAGCTTGCTAGGCAGGTAGGAAATACAGAGGGGGAAATATCCATTATTTTTTTGCTTGGTTAGCCAGCTGAATTGACTCGCTGAGAGTTCAGCCAAACAGCAGGGCTGTAGCAAGGGAAATAGTGGAGAGTGTGTGGCCAGGAGGGAAAGGACAGCAGATCCTCTCCATAACCACAGTGGTGTGCAGTTATGTCAGCTCAGTCTTGCAGAGCTTCATTTCTGTGGTGCAGCTACATAATGCAGCAGAGCTGATCTTATGGCATGCTGCCACCAAAAACTTCAGCCAAGCTCCTCCCTCTGTCCTCCTCTCACTTCCTTTTTCTCTTACGTAGTGGTATCCTTTTCTGCCAGCTTAGCAAGCTCAACCAGTCCATCATACAGCTGAAGTGCCAAAGCCAAGCCAGGGAAGGGGATGGACGTTTGAGGCCAGGGAGGGATGGTGGGCATGGGCAATATGGGGCAACCTCCTCCCATTTTGTCCCTGGATCAGTGCCATTGAACTCATGGTGCAACAGTTTGTCAAAAGGGAGAGTGGTAACAATCTGAAAGAAGTTAGTTATCCAAATTTCACACCCCTTTGTCTTGATGAGTAATCAGACTGTCTTAGCCCCTCTTCATTGCCTCAGTGTGTTGTCTTCCTTTCTCACCTCACGGGTCCAATCACCCTTTGTTTTCAAACAAACTTACATTTGCCCTTGATGTACCTCAAGAAATAAAATAAACCAAGTTATTCTTTCAAATGCACTTGATCATTGCAGTTTGTATGAAGCATTGTCTGTGTATGTTATTTTAAAGCAAAAATGACAAAGAAAGTATTTGATTTATAGCTCTGTGGAAGTGGTTCTGTTTTCGGTCTGGTTGAATTCTAGCATTGTATTGCCGATGTGTGGGTGGAGCAGTTGGGTGAGGAACAACCTTAATGTTTCAGGTATTTTCAGATGAAGACTTAAGTGGTATTTGTAAAAGAAAAGTTAAACCAAGATAACAGCCTTATTTGAAAAAAGAAAGAAGAAAAGCTACATGTTTTGGCTTTCCGTTCAAAAACAGTCTGGCAAAGCTGAAAGAGGAATGAGCCTGGGGAGGAGCATTGCTGGTGATGGTGACTTTTCTAACAGGCTGTTTATACAGTAAAGTACCAGACACCAAATTACTGGCAACTGTATATATGCTTCAGAAGAGCATAGGTGACTAGGTCTTGTATACCCAATATTCTGTATACAGTAACTGATAGTGGTCCTTTTTTTGAATATCATAGATGTTTTGTAGGTGAACAAAGCCTATTATGTTAGAAAGATGTTAGCTGAGGCTCTGCTTAGATGAGAGGTTTTTCTGCAGTGCCAGCTGGTTTTGCCCTAGCTTCACGTTGATAATCACCTTTCTGTAAAGGCCTTGCAGGAAGGTCAGAGGCTCCCTTCACACAGCAAGGGAAGCAGCCCAGTGTATACACAGAATTTTGTGATCAGGGCAAATGGCTACATGCAGTTTGATCAACAGGGAATTTAAGGCTTTTTCACAGCTTAGATCTTGTATTAGGTAGCTGTTTATTTACTAAAGCATCTTAGCAACGGTGTGTGTTGCTATTAGCCCTTCTTCAGATGGAATTGGGGCAAATTCAGTTGGCAGTGGTAATGCTTCAGAGTTTACAATATTCTTGCACTGTGAACAAAACTTACATTGCATTTGTCTGTTGGAAAAACTGCACAGGGATTCTCTAGACACATGGGTTTCCTTTTTTTCCCTATTTCAGTTTTAGCTGGTCCTAGCTTGATATTAGCTGGAATTCAGAAATTTTCCCATAGGTTTTGATTCTGTTCACCTTTAACTAGTTTGCATAAAGAAAACACCTCTACAGAGACAGGTATCTGTATTAGTTGCTAGCAAAGATGCAGAGGAAATAGATATTTTCTTGCAGATCATCTTCATGCTACTGAATTTTGCTAGATTGTCATCTGTGGTCATTTCCTTGGCTTATTCACAGGTCATTCAAATACATTCTCTGAACATCAGTTTAAATCTGTTCTCTTTGTTTCCTACCAGTTGCTAATCCTCCTGCTTATTTGACATGGGAGCATTAGACTGCTCTTTGTGAGGAAGTCAGTAGTTACAGCTGGAAATTCTAGCAACTTCTCCCTTAAGAAAATAAATTGCAACACAGCTTAAGCTTTTCAGGGAGTGCAGAACATTTATCTGTTAGACAAGGATCCCTTCATTGAAACCAGAAGGGAATAATGCTTTGAGAAGCTTCTCAGGGAACTTCTGGAGGTAAGGATTTGGAAAAAATGAAAAGAAGTATTTAATGCAATATAAAATTGGTCTTATGTAACAGAATGGGTATTCAGAAAATGGAAGCTGGGGATCAAACTCTAATGAACTGAAACAATCCTTGCCTTCCTAGTCCATGTAATTTTAATTTGCTTGTTTAGAAAGCATAATGGTGGTTATTGAAGCCAACAGTTAACAGAGCTTTCAAATCACCAGAGCATCTAAGGAATTTGAGACACCTGTAGGCCTTGAATAATGCTAATTGATATCTGTGAAGACCTCCTGAAATCCACACAAAAGATAGAATTTTGAGTGGCTTAAACCTTTATTTACAATTCAATACTGACAAGAAGTTGCTGAAGTGTCTCTCCTCCCTCCACTCTCCCCTTTAACCTTTGATTTACTGAGCTAGATGGAAATGGATCAGTCAGTTAAATGTTGCTGGGAGCTTCAAAGGCTCTAACGGAACCTAGAGGTGCACAACGAAGTTTCTTAGTCATTTTCTAACTTTCTTAGAACTCCTCCAAAATAGAAAGCAAATTCTATTTCTGCTTGTATCCAGGATGATAATGAGCCCAATGTTAAGATTAAAAACAAAAACACCCCCAAAAACCCAACCCCCAACCAAACAACTGGCTGCAGCAGATGCAGTTTCACACCTGCAAGGCCTGGGTATTTGTCAGATCTTTGCATGTACAGTTATTCATATGCATGCATTGTTTGAGTTACACAACAAATGTATGGAATACTGGAGGGTTTATAAATAGTACTAGGAAAATAAATACTAATCATGACCTCATTTGTGTAGAAGAGCATGTAAGTTAGGTGAAAACACAACAAAATTATGCAGTATAGGGGTTGATAGGATGATATTAAAGCCCTGACAAGAGAGAATCATTTCAGTTAGCCACTTCTATTATAGAAGCTTTAAACATTGGCACTCTTTATGCCATCTCAAACACTGACCATTGGGAAATAGCTTTTTTTCAAATTTGTGACAGCATGCAAAATAATGTATTTTCTTTTTCATAGAATCCTAGACTGGTTTGGGTTGGAAGGGACCTCTGGAGCTCATCTAGTCCAACCCCCCTGCAGTGGCCAGGGACATCCCCAACTAGAGCAGCTTGCCCAGAGCCCTGGCAAGCCTCACCTGCAATGCCTCCAGGGATGGGAACTCAACCACCTCCCTGGGCAACCTGGGCCAGTGTTCCACCACCCTCGTGGGGAGCAACTTCTTTCTGATGTCCAGTTTAAATCTACTCTTCTCCAATGTCAAACCATTGCCCCTTGTCCTTTCCCTGCAGGCCTTTGCAAACAGGCCCTCTGCAGCCTGCTTGGAAGTTCCCTTTAGGTCCTGGAAGGTCACTAGTAGTTCCCCTGAAGCCTTCTCTTCTCCAGGCTGAACAATCCCAGCTCCCTCAGCCTGTCCTCAGAGCAGAGGTGTTCCAGCCCCTGAGCATTCTCGTGGCCTCCTCTGCACCTGCTCCATCAGCTCCATGGCCTTTGTGTGTTGAGGGCTCCAGAGCTGGCCCCAGTATTGCAGAGGAGGTGTGAGCAGAGCAGAGTGCAGTGGCAGAATCACCTCTCTGGCTCTGCTGGCCACGCTTCTCTTGCTGCAGCCCAGGATGCCATTGTGCTTCTGGGCTGCCAGCGTGCACTGTTTGCTCATGGCCAGCTTCTCAGCCACCAGCACCCCAAGGCCTTTTCTGCAGGGCTGCTCTCTATCATCTCATCCCCAGCCTGGATTGATAGTGGGGATTGTTCTGACCCAGGTGTAGGACCCTGCACTTGGTCTTGTTGAAGCTCCTGAGGTTCCCCTGGGCCCACCTCTCCAGCTTGTCCAGGGCCATGAAAGTCTTCTGGTTGTGTTGTGCAGGCAGCAGAATATCAGAATTACAGGCTATGTTTATTCTGCTACAGAAACTTTGGATTGTTCCAGGAAATTCATTTTATTCTCAACTTTATATATTCCAACTGTTGTTTCTGTAGTTGTAGCTGTGTAGAATCCAAAGCTAGGTCTTAAGAAATTGGCAGTTGGACATTGTAAAGTCCTTGTTATGTCTCATTCCCACCTCTTCCTTCACGGTCTATTGAGCACTGCAGTTGTTAATGTGACATAGCTTGTCTGGGCTGTTGCCATCACTGCTAGAATGGGTGCCTGCATTGCCTTTCATTGAGCAATACAGGAAAGTTCTGTGTGGATTTTAAAATGCTAATTCATCTCCTGAATAGCCTTGGGAGTCTTGTTTGACAGTTCATTGTTTAAATACTTCCATTTAGAGAGTTTGTCCTTCCATAAGATATCCAGCAAAGTTCTCCTGCTGCTGGTGTCATACAGCTGTTTGAATATCCTCACAGCTTGCAGTGCCTCTGTCAGTATTCCTGGATTCGAAACACTAATAACTTCTGGATGTATGACAGTTTTGGAGCTGATTTCCTCAGTTTTGTGTAGGGTAAGACAGTGGGGTCAGATCTGATCTCCTTCCAGAGAAATGGAACAGAAATCTTCCTCCTTTGTCAGGGTTCCCTTCTTTTGGGAATTACAGAGAAAATCAAGGGTGTATTAAGGCAAAAGTCGTGGCTCCGGGTTTGAAACTGGAGGTCAAAGGACTCCCCTGTCAGAATATGTGGTAAACTGCCATAGGTGGCCAAGGGAAGGAAATGCCTTTCATAGAATCATAGAATCCTAGAATGGTTTGGGTTGGAAGGGACCTCTGGAGCTCACCTAGTCCAACCCCCCTGCAGTGGCCAGGGACATCTCCAACTAGAGCAGCTTGCCCAGAGCCCTGGCAAGCCTCACCTGCAATGCCTCCAGGGATGGGAACTCAACCACCTCCCTGGGCAACCTGGGCCAGTGTTGCACCACCCTCGTGGGGAGCAACTTCTTTCTGATGTCCAGTTGAAATCTACTCTTCTCCAATGTCAAACCATTGCCCCTTGTCCTTTCGCTGCAGGCCTTTGCAAACAGGCCCTCTGCAGCCTGCTTGGAAGTTCCCTTTAGGTCCTGGAAAGTCACTAGTAGGTCCCCTGAAGTCTTCTCTTCTCCAGGCTGAACAATCCCAGCTCCCTCAGCCTGTCCTCATAGCAGAGGTGTTCCAGCCCCTGAGCATTCTCGTGGCCTCCTCTGCACCTGCTCCATCAGCTCCATGGCCTTTCTGTGTTGAGGGCTCCAGAACTGGACCCAGTATTGCAGAGGAGGTCTCACCAGAGCAGATGTGTTAGTGCTGGTAGGTTTCTGTTGTACCCAAGATAGATTTAGGCTCAGGCTCAGGCTCATGACCAGGGGGTCATGTCTCTCCCTTCTGCTTAAAATGGCTGTAATAATACTAACATTTCAGTGACAAGTTGAAAAGGCTGTCAGATGAGAATGGATGATGTTTTGAGCTGGTAAGGGTTTGTATAGCTGCCTAGATGAAGCCAAGATATCAGAAAGATAACTGAGCCAGATGAGTGCACTGTTCAGAGTCTCATTGAATCTGCTCCATGGTTTTGGTTTGCTTGCACATGCCTTGGGTGAAGACAAAGAGCAGACTTATGCAGGCTCCTCGTTATTATTTTGGGTAGTTTATCTGAATTTTCAGGTGGATGAAGCTGATTATTTGTTGTTGACAGAAGGACTGTGTAGAGAACTTGTCCTAACAAGCAGTAATTGTGTGATTAGGAGAGTTTAATAAAGAAAAGGAATTCAAATTCGTTCATAGTATTTGGTTTGTTGACAGTTGATGTCATTTTCACTGAATGAAATCTATCAGTGACACTTTTCTATTTCCAAGCTATTTGTCAGTGCTAGTGTTGTGAAGGTCTATTGTTTGCATCTGAGACTAAAGTTAAAACCTGGAGGAATCAGAAATTATTAGAACATTAGTTATTTATCCTTCTTCTAACAGTTACTCAAGGTCTGGTGTTTTTATGATGTGCTCTTTATGAATATATTAATACAGGTGTAGTAATTCCAGATGTATTAATCTGGAATAGTTTAAATTTGAAAGGGATAAAGACTTGCCAGGTTTTGTTAGGAAATGCTTCTTTTCTACCCTCCTTCTGTGCTTTTGTTGTATTTGTTTTGAAACAAGAAGGATGGCAAACTCCTGACCTGATGTATAGTTTTGCTGAGAGATGAGGAGGTGTTTCTCCTGTGATATAGACAAATATTGACAGCATCTGCTAATGGTGTAGTCTGTAAATAATAGGAGAGGTTCTGCTAACAGAGGAGGAAAAAGATCCTGGGTTTTGAAGTGGCTCAACTATTCTATTAGTCTTCTTCAGGGAAGATTGATCTTCATTCCAGTTTTATCCAAGGAGAACATTAAAGTTAGATGCCAGTTGATGGTGAATCAGGAATCCAAATGCCTCACCTTTAGGCAATAGATTTCTAGAAGTAAGCCTTTTACTATCTCAGCCTGGCTTTAGAGTCAGAAGCCCAGTGTGCTGTCTGCTTTCCATCACTCCTATTATTCAGCTCCTGCAGTCAGGGCTCTCTGTGAGCAATTGCCACAGGCACATTGTCAGAGGTTTGCAAAGCTCCAAGTGCATAGATCTGGTCAAAGCAGGCTCTGGAAAGATGAGAATACCAACAGAGTACAAGTGGATGAAATGGTTCTGTGCCTGAACTCCTCCTTGACCACTCACTAGGGTTTTCAGACTTTCAGATGCTTAGCTCTCTGCTCACTTTTTGGCCTCTCCTTATTTTTCTAAAAATCCCCCACTTTTCCCCCCTACCTTTGTGTTGAGTTTTCCTTGTCTTTGCTTTGGTAGTGGCACTTCTGAAAGCCAGAAGATTATAAGGCAGGTCTTTCTTGCCAGGGTCAGGACAGGCTCTTGTACTAGATACTGAACTGTCAAGCAAGGAGTGAGGGGGAGGAGAGGGAGGAAGAGGTGATACAGAGGGGAGGGGAAAATGAGGGCAAATAAATGTAGACATCAGTGTCTCAGAAATTTAAATACTTCATAGTATGATTAGGCTGTAGAATGATGTAAACACTTCTGCTGAGAAATAATTTGCATTTGGAAAAGGAGGTTTTTGAAAGTTCCATAGTTACTGAATGAAACTTGACAGCACTGACTTATGTTCACAGATCTATACCAGATGTCACTGCTTTTTATTCATACATCAGTTTTCTTTGCTTTGGAGAGAACAGTGCAGGGCCCCAGAAATCTTACATTATTTTGGAAAGGAACAATACAAAATAAAACTGTTAATGTACAATATTTCTCTCCTAAACAAAACTTTTCTACAAGAAAAATTGATATCACTTGAAGCTTTAAAGCAAGGCAGATGCTGTAGATTTCATAAGGAAAAAGCAAAAAGGTTACAAAAAAAGGATGTAACCAATACAGATGTGACTAGTCCAGTATCTTTACAGTTTATATATTTAGAGCTGTATAAGACCATTCTTTGCCTATTCAACTATAACCTTCTGATCCAGATAATAAAATTATGAATCTCTAATTGCCCCCTCTGCCTCCACATGAGCATCCATTAGATAAAATTAAATTAATGAGACTTTTTGGCTGCGGTCTATTTTTTGGTCAGGCATATAAATTAACTGTCAAAATTGAGCATTTTGCTTTTGACAGGAAATTATTTTTCTTACAGTGAACCATAATTTATGTTATAAATACATGCTGAATCAGGCATTGTAATGCCCATGACCCAGTGACCCTGTATGCTTTCTGAAGTTTGGAGCTGAATACTGGTTCATACAAGTTCTTATTTAAAAAAGGGAAGGGAGAACTGGGGAGAAATTCCCACAGCTCCAACTCTTTCTAAAGCTGCCTAACAAAGCAGCTTGAACTCTTTGTAGAAAGCTTTCTCCAAGCAACTTGGTGGGTCTGGCATAGATAGCAACTTTGAAGAAGATTTTCATTTCTAATCTCTTTTCCTGGCTCAATAGAGGATTCTGTTCAGAGTTTTCAGGTCATGCTTGCCACAGTGGGACACGAGGAAGCTGCCCAAGTGTACAGCTTACAGTCCTAGCTCTGCATTGATTCCTGAGAGAAGGTGTACTTCTGGCATGTATGGAGCTGCATTTGAACCATTCCTCTCATTGTTTCATAAGAGAAGTAAACAGTTTGCCTCATTTCTTGAAGTGATTCTCCATTACAGTGTTCTGAGTCTCCTTTTAGGTCCTGATACTGAATCACAAACTGTTGTCATAAAACTGAAAATGTATGGAGATGAATACAAATGCTGCAGATAAAGTGTAGTTTTGGAACATGAGGCATGCACTTTTATCAGGGCTTTTCTCTGTCATCAGTGAATCCTGAAGCATTCATTATAAACATCAAAAACATCCATGGCATTAAAGCTAGTGTGTGTGCAGAGCTGCTGAGTGGAGGCCAGAGGAGAGCAGTTCAGGGGAGCAA
>VWZO01021803.1:65627-81442 GCA_013396975.1 Bucco capensis | reverse complement strand
TCCTCTCCCTGTTAACCCTGGAGAGGAGACTATGACCCAGTGTCTTTGCTCCCAGTTTGGACTTGGAGCCTGCCCAATGTTTTGGGTGCTGAAACCATTCATGAAGATATTTCATAAGAAAGGTCCCAACTTGGAGGAACTCCACCTAAGCTCCTTGCAGTCTCACTGTCACAGTATCCCAGTATGTGAGGGGTTGGAAGGGCCCTAGAAAGATCATCTAGTGCAACCCCCCTGCCAGAGCAGGAGCACCTAGAGCAGCTCACACAGCAATGTGTCCAGGCAGCTCTGCAATGGCTCCAGACAAGGAGACTCCACAGCCTCCTGGGCAGCCTGGGCCAGTGCTCTGGCACCCTCACTGCAAACAAGTTCCTCCTCATGTTAATACTAAACGTCCTGTGATCCAGCTTGCTCCCATTCCCTCTTGTCCTAACCATGCCCCACTGTGATTACTTTCACCCTTGCTTCTCATTATTTAGCTCCCTATCTGTTTTGCAGCTCCTTTCCTCATTCCTACCATCTCCAGATGTAGTAACCATTACCAGGTGACACCAGCTGAGCTGCTTGTGAAAATGAAGCTAGATGACATCTATCTCTTTGCCTAAAAAGTCTGGAAGGCACTAAATCAATCTGGCCATGCCTGCTCTCTGCTCATTTCCTTGGAGTTTTGTCCAGTTCCCCATTTTCCTGCAAGCCTTGTGTTCTTGAAGGCAGGGCAGCAAGCCTGTGGCTGTCTGCTTGTCTTTCTCTTCTCTAGTTTAATAATAAGTGTGTGGTTGGGCTTAATTTTTCTAAAGGCAAATTTGAGGTGGTTTTGCACACATGGATTTCATTTGGGAATGGAAGATGTCTTGCTGTCAGATCTCTATCAGGTACCAATGCCTTCTAGTGTTGACCACATGATGTCTGTGCATGGAAGTCATCTCTCCTTGTGGCTAAATATTGGAGTCATCTCAGATGTGACACTCTGGCTACCTCAGGTAAAACCTGACCTCTCCAAAACCCTTGACAAGCCCAGATGGGAAAAAAATGGGATGGGTCACCTTCTGACACCAGCCAGACAAGTGAAATATTGCACTAAAAAGGATGTTGAGGGACATGGAATCAAACTGTTTCATTTTTCTTTGTTTTTCATTGTTTTTGCACTTTATTCTTGATTAGGAGGCTGGGGCAGGGAACCTGACTCTCTTTAGAGGAGCTGATTATGCATCACACAAAGCTCTTGGCCTCAGACAAAGCTGCTGCTGCTGCAATGGCAGTTTGTATTAATGCAGTCTCCATCTGAACAGCAATCACTGCTATTAACTGTCATTAGGAGGAAGGAGTTCAGCAGGAAGAGGCTTCCTCCTGGATTTTCCATCTCAGTGATAGCCAGGAGAAGGCAGCAGCATTAAGTTTGCTTAGAGTTTTAGCTGAGACTATTTATTTCTTATTTATTTTGAAGGTATCCTGAATCCAGACCTCTGGATCATGCTTGGCACTGGCTTCCTGATGGCTTCAGGATGCATCCTTCCCTGGTTAATTTTCTCTCTCTCTCTCTCCCTTCTAAAAATACTTTGCATAATTGCACTCAGCAGCAGGAACAATAGATTTAACACAGCTCCAACTCCCTGGCTGTCCCCTTGCTGCAGATAGTGGGATGTGGAGGAACAAGGCAGCAGAAAGCATCTCTTGGCTTCTAATCATGGCCTGTGGGTCAGTGTTAATTAACCTCCCTGGCAGAAATGAGCTCTCCTGGAGGAAGTGTGAAGATGCTGGCAATTTGTAGAGTGGGAATGTGGTCTGGCAGTTGGATGGTGAGATGCAGACCCCCCCCAGGCTCTCAGGGCATCCTTCAGACCCAACCTCATTCTACCATCAGACTCCCTCTGCTCCTGTTTGGTAGTGGCTGACAATGAGGTCATGAAATCCCAGCCCTGCTTGATCCTTGCAAAATGATGCAATATTTGCCACCAAAAACATCTTCTTGGTGCTACTGCACTCCAAGCTTGTTTATGGATCCCCAACCTGACATAACTACCTGAAGGGAGGTTGTAGAGAGGCAGGGACTGCTCTGTTCTCGTTGGTGGAGAGTGATAGGACAAGGGGAAATGGATGGAAATTGTGCCAGGGGAGGTTCAGGTTAGACATTAGGAGGAATTTCTTTGCTGCAAGGGTTGTGAGCCATTGGAACAGGCTGCCCTGGGAGGTGCTTGAGTCCCCATCCCTGGAGGTGTTTAAGAGACAGGGAGATGTTGCATTGGGGAGCATCATTTAGCAGGTTGCTAGGGCTAGGACAAAGGCTGCACTCATGATCTTCAAGGTCTCTTCCAGCTGGAACTGTTCTAGGATTCTGTGATCTGGAGGAGGTCCATGCATCCCTTCATCACTGGAGGGAATTCAACACCTAAGGATGAATCATAGGATCGTGATGGTTGGAAAAAGCCCCTGAGACCATGTGGTCCAGCCACCCACCCAATATTACCATGCTCACTACATCTACAAGTGTTTTAGCACTTCCAGGGATGGTGATTCCACCACCTCCTTGGGCAGCCTGGGCCAATGCCTGATGAACTTCTTGGGGAAGAAATTCTTCCTAATATCTACTCTGAACCTTCTCTGGCACAACCTGAAGCCATTTGCTCTTGTCCTATCACTTGTTAACTGGGAGAAGAGACAATGGTGAAGGTACAGAGGGTTCAAAATCCTCTCTCCATGTTGCGTAGAAGCTGAGGCTAGCCACCCTAATCCATCAGGACTAGGAGGTTAGTGTCTATAAGGTCAGACTGCAAATTGAATCTGAATAACCCCAAACTGGTGAAACTATACCTTTAAAGTTCCCTCCTAACACAAAACCTTGCCCCATCCCTGCCACCATTCCAGGTTAGGTTGTTTGGGGCTCTGAGAAACCTGCTCTAGTTTTAGATGTCGCTGCTTTCTGCAGGAGGATTGGACTAGGTGACCTCTAAAGGTCCTTCCAACACTCCCTGTCTGTATGATTCTAATGCACCTTACATCACCACACACTGTTATTCCAAGCCTACATGGGAAGTCCTTAGGGCTGCTGGAGAGGCAGGCTAGGAGTCACAGAGCAGCTGCTGTACCATTTGCATGTTCACTGAGATTTGGATACCACTTGAAATTAAGTGCACAAATAAATATCTTGCTCTTAATATGATAGCTGTGTGCTCAAAAATACCAATTATTCTGCTATAAGGAAGCATGTTGAATAGTCACATGCCCTTTATAAAGCACAATAGATTGATAAGAAGGCAATTAAGTCTTTACTAGTGATGTAATTTAAAATTAAATTAATTAGGTGGCAGCTGAACCTTGAAAAGTGCTCCTTTAAAGATCAATTTCTCTGTCATTAACTTACAATACCTGCTGGAAGAGATCCAAATGAAAAAGTAGCCCTGATGGGACAGAGGACACAGGTAGTGGTCATGCACTTCTGAAACCTTCTCCTTTTCTTTAAACAACCAGAGGGTTAGTGTTGAATTGTCCCTGGACAATCTTCATGGCCTAAGACTCATTAACTGAAGAGAAGAGATTCAAAGCTACCAGTTATTACTGAGAAGGCTGTGGGGAAGCCATGGAGCTCAGGATGGGGAAATAGTCCCTCCCTTCACCCCAGGAGAAGCACCAGCTCTTGGTAGGGAAGGATTTATTATTAAACAGGTGCTAGAGGTGATGTTTAATCTAAATTCAGAACATTTTCACACATTTTGGGAAAAATGACAAGGAAATGTAAAGTAATCAGCCTTTTTTCTTCCCTGGAATAATTACAGGTGAGTGGTGAGGAGCCCCTGGGCTTTAGAGCAGCATCTGAGGGAGAAGAGCCCAGCAGCAGGGCAGGTGCAGCCAGGGAAGGGTGCTGGAAGTGCACTGACAACTGCTCAGCAAATAACAAAAATGCTTATTTGGAACAATCCCAGCAAGCCATCAAACTGCCTACTGGTGGTCACCCATTAGAAGCTTCTTCACCATGAGAATATCAGGAGGTTTCACTTATATTTAAGCAAAGTATTTGGCATTTATTTGTTTTTAATGCAATTTTCCTTTGGGTTTCTCACCTTTGGAACAAGTCTCCCTTCACCACCTCGTTCTGGGGGCTTTTTGTCTCAGCCACAGCAAAAAGACCTCTCTGTTTCCTGCCAGCCCCAAATGCTTTTTATGTACAGAGACCAAATCCTTCTTGCCTTGGGCAGCAAAATATCTAGTTTTATGCCCCAAAAGTGAGCCCAGCACACATGCCAGAGACACAGACTGTGTGTTGGCTTTGGCTAAGTCTAAGTGAGGACCTCACCAAACCAGACCACTCTTCTAAGCATCCCTGTGGTTTCTACCACTGGAAAATCAGCAAAGTGATCGCTTTCTTCCATTCCCTTTCCCTCTTTGCCTTTCCTAATGGAAAAAAAACAAACAAACTGTGAAGTTAGATCTCACAGTATCCCAGTATCCCAGTATCCCAGTAGGGCCCTAGAAAGATCATCTAGTGCAACCCCCCTGCCAGAGCAGGAGCACCTAGACCAGCTCACACAGCAATGTGTCCAGGCAGCTCTGCAATGGCTCCAGACAAGGAGACTCCACAGGCTCCTGGGCAGCCTGGGCCAGTGCTCTGGCACCTGCACTGCAAACAAGTTTCTCCTCATCATAATACCAAACCTATTGTGGTCCAACTTGCTCCCATTCCCTCTTGTCCTACCATTGGATGCCATTGAGCAGAGCCTGGCTCTCTCCTCCTCACACTCACCCTTCACATATTTCTAAGCATTGCTGAGGTCTCCTCTCAGTCTCCTCTTGTCCAGGCTGAAGAGACCCAGCTCTCTCAGCCTGTCCTCCTAGGGCACATGCTCCACTCCTTTCAGGATCTTGCTGGCCCTGTGCTGGACTCTCTCCAGCAGCTCCCTATCCTTCTGGAGCTGAGGGGCCCACAACTGGACACAGCATTCCAGGGGAGGCCTCCCCAGGGCACAGGAGAGGGGAGAAGAACCTCTCTGGCTCTGCTGGCCACGCTCCTCTTCATGCATCCTAGGATGCCATTGGCCTCTTGGCCACAAGGGCACATTGCTGCCTCATGGGCATCCTCCTAGCCACCAGCACTCCTAGAGCTTTTTCCCCAGGGCTGTTCTCCAACAGATCAGTTCCCAGTCTGTACTGATCCATGGGCTTGTTCTTTCCCAGATGCAGTACTTTACACTTCCCCTTGTTAAATTTCATTAAGTTTCTCCCTGCCCATGTCTCTAGCCTGTCCAGGTCACTCTGGATGGCAGCACAGCTCCTGGTGTGCCAGCCACTGCTCCAAGCTTGGGATCATCTGCAAACTTGCTGAGGGAACACTCTCCCCCTTCCTCCAGATCATTGATGAATATATTGAACAGTCCTGGCCCCAGCACTGACCCCTGGGGCACACCACTAGTCACAGGTCTCCAGTTAGACTCTGCTCCACCAACCACAACTCTCTGGGCTCTGTCCTTCAGCCAGTTCCCAATCCATCTCACAGCACAGTCTCTCAATCCACACTTCTCAAGTGCTGATGAGGTCAACAGCATCTCCTGGAGAGGAGCTATTTGAGTGTTTAAAAAACTGTGTAGCTGTGGTGCTTGGGGACATGGCTCAGTTGTGAGCCTGGGAATGTTGGGTGGATGGTTGGACTGGTCTGGAGAAGGAGACTGAGGGGAGACCTCATTGTGGCCTATAGCTTCCTGAGGAGAAGAAGCAGAGGGGCAAATCTTTCTGGTGACCAGCAGTAGGAGCCAAGGGAATGGCATGAAGCTGTGCCAAGGGAGAGTTAGGTTGGATATTAGGCAAAAGTTCTTCACCTAGAGGGTGGTGGAGCACAGGAACAGGCTCCTCAGGGCAGTAGTCATGGAGCCAAACCTAACTCCTCTTTGTCTCTCTTTCCAGGAAGCTTGTTTCTCCTCCTTGTATTTCTGTTTGTGATGTGGAAGGAGTTTGCTGCTGATTTTCACAAGTACATCCTTCTGGAGAGAAGTGAGAAGTGCCTGGACAGTGTCCCTGTGCACGTGTACTACGGCTGGTCCTTCATGTTCGCTGCAGCCGGGGTGCCCCTGGTCTTACTCTCTGGAGTCCTCTTCTACCTGGTGGGCAGAGACATTAGGAAGTCCCTGGAGTAAGACAGACTTGGAGAAGGCCTTTGATGAATTGATGATGGAGGGTGCAGAAGTTGGGAGGCCTAGGTGGTTTTTGTAGCTAGAATTGTCAGGGTAGGTGCATGATTACACTCACTCGTGTGTGGAGGCAGGGATGGAGCACTGAGCATCCAAACAATCAAAGAATGTTGAGAGCTGGAAGGGACCTTTAGAAGTCATCTAGTCCTAACCCCTACACACTGAGCAAGGACACCTATAACTAGATCAGTTTGCTCAGAGCCCCAAACAACCTGACCTGGGATGGTTCCAGGAATGGGACATCTCCCACCTCTCTGAGCAACATAGAATCCTAGAATGGTTTGGGTTGGAAGGGACCTCTGGAGCTCATCTAGTCCAACCCCCCTGCAGTGGCCAGGGACATCCCCAACTAGAGCAGCTTGCCCAGAGCCCTGGCAAGCCTCACCTGCAATGCCTCCAGGGATGGCAACTCAACCACCTCCCTGGGCAACCTGGGCCAGTGTTCCACCACCCTCGTGGGGAGGAACTTCTTCCTAATGTCCAATTTAAATCTACTCCTCTCCAATTTAAACCCATTGCCCCTTGTCCTTTCACTGCAGGCCTTTGCAAACAGGCCCTCTGCAGCCTGCTTGTAAAACTTGTTCCAGTGTTTCACAACCCTCAGTGTGAAAAATTTCTTCCTTAACCTTTCATCCAACCACTTCAAGCCCCAAACCAGCCCTGGCTGAACACCCAGCTTCAGCTTCTCTACTCTTTGGAGATATTTAGACATATCTATGGGGTTTGCATAGCCTTGGCTGTGGAAGCAGCTGTCAGCAGAGCCCCACATCCATATTCAGCAGAGCTGGAGCTTCATGGTGTTCCTAGCATCCTTGTTTCTTGTAAAAGCTAATCAAATCTGGCTGCCATGGTGTATGCTAGGATGTCTACTGCAGAAAAGCAATTAGGGATGATTTGGTTTTATTTTTAGCTGGCTCTAATTGACATCAAAGTACAACCTTTTAATGGGATGCCAGGAAACAGAAGAAACTTGGTTTGGTTTTTTGTTCTGTTTTGGGGTTGTTTTTTTTCAGTTAAAAGCCCTGATTCTGAAGATACAAATATACCTGGACCTAACCTCCTGACAATCAATAAGTGAATAAACCAATCTCTGTGACATGAATCCTCACCTGAATTTATTTACAGTACCACATGGCTCTGCATTTAATCTTTTTGGTGTTGGGGGGGGATTCTTAACCCCCAAACTGGAAGATGATCAGAGTTGGGGCAAAGAGAGTGAGAATAATAACACTGTTATTATTTTATGATGTTTGCTGAGGTAGAGCATGGGATCTTGTTGGGTTCTACAGACTTGAGTTGGCTCCAAAAAGACAGATTATCTTTTATTGAACATGATTAATAATGTACACTATCAACAATATACAAATATATATCACTATGAAATATAATTATTAGTAATTTGATATTATGAATCGAATCCTACTTTATTCTTAAGATCATTTTAAACTCCTGTGATTGCTCAGGTGTGTGCTGGCTGGCTGCCCACAGCAGTCCCACAAAGGGCACCACATGCTGATTTCTACATCCAGAATAAAAATGGTGATGCTCCTTGTGATGAACTATAGACAAGTTTGGAGGGCTGGATGGTTTTGGGAACTAGAATTGTCACTGTAGATGCATGGCTACACTTATTTTTTCATGGAGACAGGGATGGAGCATTGAGCATCCAACCATTGCCAGTCCAAAACCAGCCCCAGCTGAACGTCCAGCTTGGAGACATCAAGGTACCAGAGGTGATGCAATTTCTACTGTTTATGGGAAGGTTTGTAAAGACAAACCTTCTTNGCCATGGGTTAGTGGCATGGGAGTGATAGGGATGGTTGCACTTGATGAGCTTAGAGGTCTCTTCCAACCTTAATGACTCTATGATTCTGTGATATGTTGAGAAATGACAAAGATTTAACCTTGTCATGGTTTTTTGGGCTGGACATTGTTGCTTTGAAGTGTGTTGTTGGACCTTTCTTTTTTCACCCCATTTGCTTAAATTTCCAATTCCTAAAAATGCAGCTTATTCTCAGGAAGGTCACAGTCTGTGCTAAACTTGCATCTCCCAAGCTTTGTGTGGTACTGTTGACTCAGTCTAGTTGCTTAATTCTGTCAAGTAAACCTCCTCTAGAAAGCAGGGAATGTGGCTGGCAGTAGAGGAATGCTTGTTAATGGAATATTACTCCAGCCTGGCATTTCCTTTTGGAGCAAGTTCTAATGATTCTTTTACAAGACTGGTGATGTACATGGAGTGAGAAATTGTAATTCCCACACATAAAGATTAGCTTTTTCACATGAATAACAGGCTTGGTCTTACAGTTCTGAAGCAAGATCCACACTGTTTTCCATGAGTAGAAATTTTATGTGTATAGAGTTGGTATATAGAGGTAAAAATCTCATTCCCCCTCCCCCCCCCAGTTTCATGGCTTTTACAAATACACATATATTTCAATATTTTATTTGGCCATTCTAAGCTTTTTAATTTCACAATATCTCCTTGGGTTCTGCCTGTGCCACATCAGTTCTTCAAGAGATAATTTCTCACTATAAATTCCCTTTGAATAATTTTTGTCATTTAATTACCTTATCCAGTGTAGAGAGGAACACTTATGGCCACAAAGAATAAAAATATATAATCCAGGAGCAGAAGAGGTCAAGATTTACAGTCACTTGCCTTTCACTGATCCCATAAAACAATCCAACCATGCAGAAATGATGATCCCATAAGAGACAGCAGGGCAGAAGAATGAGAAGGCAGCAAGAAATCCATCAGGCTTATTGGTATCTGTGAAGCTGAGGATCCCTGAAGTTGTGAACATGGAAGTAAGTTTTATATTACAGGATGAAATATTTATTAACTTTCTCCATCTGTTCTTTAAAAAAATTTAGTTGAATGGCATCAGGGCATTTATGGAATACATTGAGCTTAATCATGCATTCAAGCCTGTGGGAGCAAACCAGCCCTGGAGACTTTTTGCTCTTTCTGGAGCTGCTCTAGAACAAGCAAGAGTTTAAAACCCCATCATTCTTCTGAAGAACACAGGACTTTGGATGAATCTTGACCAGAGAGGTTTAAACAGGAGTAATCCCTGCTTTTGAGTGTCTTCTCTCCAGCTGTCACCTGCTGCTGAGCACCCTCCAATTGTCACAGCAATAAGGACACAGGGAATGACCTAAACAATTAGCTCCTCTATTGAAATGTAACCTTTGTGGCCAGCACAAGAGTTCACACATCATTTTGGCAGGCTAAAAAGGCTGATTCCTTTGCTCTCAAGTTACTTATGGCAAACTCCACTGATGCTTCTTCTTCTCCTATTCCACTCTGCCCTAGTGAGGACACATCTGGAGTCCTGGGTTCAGTTCAGGGCTCACTAGTTCAAGACAGACAAGGAGCTACTAGAGAGAGTCCAGCAGAGGCTAGGAAGATGCTGAAGGGCCTGGAGCATCTGTGGCAGGAGGAAAGGCTGAGAGCCAGGAGAGCAGCTGGGCATGGCAGTGATGCTCTCACAGCATGCTGGTCTCCTGGACCATCTCTTCTTGGGTTACTCCACATCACCCAGCACCTTCCCAGCCTCAGGGCATATTTGGGTGCTGGTTTTCTGAATCATCAGTAACAAAGTTGATCAGACCAAGGACTGGATATTAGAAAGAAGTTCCTCCCCACGAGGGTGGTGGAACACTGGCCCAGGTTGCCCAGGGAGGTGGTTGAGTTGCCATCCCTGGAGGCATTGCAGGTGAGGCTTGCCAGGGCTCTGGGCAAGCTGCTCTAGTTGGGGATGTCCCTGGCCACTGCAGGGGGGTTGGACTAGATGAGCTCCAGAGGTCCCTTCCAACCCAAACCATTCTAGGATTCTATAAGAGGAAAAACTTTAGTCATTGATTATTGTGTCCCTGGTAGGACAGAGGAGATGTAGGAAGGAGCTGTAGGGACTTGGCTTTGGGGTAAGCTCCTCAAATCCCCAGGTCTTCCACAGGTTTGGCAAACCTCCCAATGTCTGTCTTCACCAAAATCAAGCCTTTTAATCTCAGGATATGTAGCCTCTACCACGTAAGTCTGCCTCCTGAGTGTGATCCACAGGGTCTGGATTTTAACAGCCCAGCTTCATTAATATTTCCTGCCGAGCCTTCAGTAAGTAGCAAAGAAAGCAGGAAGTGTCCCAGATGTTGGCAAGAAAAAATGGAATTATTCATTGCTTACTAACGTCAAATGCTAATGTGAGAAGAGCATCCTTGAAGAAATCCTTGACTAAAACTCATCAGAGTGATGTGAAATCACTCTTTTAATTATGCCTTTTTGAATGTATTTATTAGGCCTGGTTCTGATCTGCCTTACAGATGTTTAACAGGGATAAGGGCCTACTGCAGCCTTTGGAATTGCTCATGATTTATAATGACAAAACTTGGATCAGAATTAGGTCCTTGTTACTGCTCTATAATAGCCTTTCATCAAACTTCTTCACATTCAACAGATGAAAGAGATGGTGGTGTCTGCAATTTCAAACCCAGCCAATGAGCCCTTTAACTTGGGGATTTGGAACTTCTCCTCCAGAAATGACAATTCTCACACAAAATGTTCTCTGCTTGAGTTATATTTCACAGAATCCCAGCATGATGAGGGTTGGAAGGGACCTCTGGGGATCTCCCAATCNGCAGCTCCCTAGCCTTCTGGAGCTGAGGGGCCCACAACTGGACACAGCATTCCAGGGGAGGCCTCCCCAGGGCACAGGAGAGGGGAGAAGAACCTCTCTGGCTCTGCTGGCCACGCTCCTCTTAATGCATCCTAGGATGCCATTGGCCTCTTGGCCACAAGGGCACATTGCTGCCTCATGGGCATCCTCCTAGCCACCAGCACTCCTAGAGCTTTTTCCCCAGGGCTGTTCTCCAACAGATCAGTTCCTAGCCTGTAACTTGTACACAAACAATTTCTCCTCCTGTTGAGCTGGAACCTGCTGGCTTCCAGTTTGTGCCCATTGCCCCTTGGCCTGGCCCTGGGCACCACTGAGCAGAGTGTGGCCCCAGCCTCTTGCCCCCTGCACCCTTGAGCTCTTGCTCAGCATGGAGCAGCTCCCCTCTGGCTCTGCTCTGCTCCAGGCTCAGCAGCCCCAGGGCTCTCAGCCTTTCCTCCTGCCACAGATGCTCCAGTGCCCTCAGCATCTTCCTAGTCTCTGCTGCACTCTCTGCAGTAGTTCCTTGTCTCTCTGGAACTGGGGATCCTAGAACTGGACACAGGACTCCAGATGTGGCCTCACTAGGGCACAGTAGAGAAGGGAAACAAAATAATGCAGGTAACCATTAGGCAGCTGAACCCTCCTGCTACTGAGTCAGCATCTCTTAGCAGTCATTCTGAGCAAACCCTGCCTGGGGCAACACTGATGGGAAGAGGGCACCAGTGTGAGATGGCAAATTAAGGCAGGAAGGAAATGAAAATGAATGAGGCAATGTGAGGTAGCTCCATGCTGTGGGGCCCTGGCTGCCCATTACTGCAGCATTAAGCCCTATCAGGCTGGGTAGGCTTTACAAGAGTGCACAGCACCTCAGTGCTATAATCAATAAGCTGTACATGCTGCAGCACAAAGAGTTCTTATCTGGAATATCACTTTGAATTTAGTGAATTTATTTAATCCCTGATGCCTGCAGAGCCTCAGCCCTCTCTTCTGGGTTAATTTGTTTATTCTGGTGATCTATTTCTGGTCTTTCAACTTCTTGACATTTGAGAAGCAGATTGGTTTTTTTTTTGCCCCGCTTCCTAAAAAAACCCACCTGAGTTGGACAAACTTTATCTCCAAAAATAAACTTGCTCCCTAATTCATTCCCCACTCTTTCTCTTGGGATCCAAAGCCTTGTTATCCATACTAATAACCATGTCCTGTGCAAGCTGCTCTAGGTTCTCCTGCTCTGGCAGGGGGGTTGGACTAGGTGATCTCCAGAGGTCCCTTCCAACCCCTAACACTCTGGCATTCTGTGATACCCTGAATGGATCAAAGAAAGCTCCTTTTCACCCTCCTTGGCAAAGCCAGTTTTAAAATCATTGCTGGACATTCAGTGACTTTCTCCACTTCTTCTCATCTTTCTTTCTTTCTTTTTTCCCCTATTCTCTCCTCCTGTTAAAAAAACCCAAAGAAGTCACTTATACTTTTTGAGGTCTATCCAGGATGCTGTGCTGTATTAGTTTGGGAATCATCATGAGTGCAGATGATGCTCTTATCTTCTGGAGCTTGATGGTCATAGAAACCTTTGGTTGAACCCCAAAGAACCAATTGTTTAAACTGTTCAAATAACAAACAAAAAAATAGTCTACAGGCACAACTAAATGAATTCTTTCAGCTTCTCTGAAGGTCAGCAGATAGTTCCAGAAGGATCTCCAGGATGATGCTGAGGTGACTTGGGCTTGGAAAGGAAAAGCACCTTATGGATTTTTTTTTCCCCTGCAATTTTCTTCTGCATGTCCAGAACTCTTCTACATCTATCACAGTATCCCAGTATGTCAGGGGTTGGAAGGGCCCTAGAAAGATCATCTAGTGCAACCCCCCTGCCAGAGCAGGAGCACCTAGACCAGCTCACACAGCAATGTGTCCAGGCAGCTCTGCAATGGCTCCAGACAAGGAGACTCCACAGGCTCCTGGGCAGCCTGGGCCAGTGCTCTGGCACCTGCACTGCAAACAAGTTCCTCCTCGTGTTAATACTAAACCTCCTGTGGCCCAGCTTGCTCCCATTCCCTCTTGTGCTACCATTGGATGCCATTGAGCAGAGCCTGGCTCTCTCCTCCTCACACTCACCCTTAACATATTTCTAAGCATTGCTGAGGTCTCCTCTCAGTCTCCTCTTGTCCAGGCTGAAGAGACCCAGCTCTCTCAGCCTGTCCTCCTAGGGCACATGCTCCACTCCTTTCAGGATCTTGCTGGCCCTGTGCTGGACTCTCTCCAGCAGCTCCCTATCCTTCTGGAGCTGAGGGGCCCACAAATGGACACAGGATTCCAGGGGAGGCCTCCCCAGGGCACAGGAGAGGGGAGAAGAACCTCTCTGGCTCTGCTGGCCACGCTCCTCTTAATGCATCCTAGGATGCCATTGGCCTCTTGGCCACAAGGGCACATTGCTGCCTCATGGGCATCCTCCTAGCCACCAGCACTCCTAGAGCTTTTTCCCCAGGGCTGTTCTCCAACAGATCAGTTCCCAGTCTGTACTGATCCATGGGCTTGTTCTTTCCCACATGCAGTACTTTACACTTCCCCTTGTTAAATGTCATTAAGTTTCTCCCTGCCCATGTCTCTAGCCTGTCCAGGTCACTCTGGATGGCAGCACAGCTCCTGGTGTGCCAGCCACTGTTTGGGATCATCTGCAAACTTTCCATAGGCATTTTGGATTTCCACCTTACAGCCACAGAAAAACCCTCAGGCACCCACTTCACCCATGTAATGACCTCTAGCAGGTGAGTGGCTTGCTCCTTCCCTTGCCACAAGCACTTCAAAGGCTTCCAAGCAGCAGTGGCTGCAGCAAGGGCTGGAGCTGAGAGCAGAAGTGCTGCTGTTCAGCTGGCACCAGAGGGTTCAGGATCTTAGGGCATGAAATGTGTTGGTTTTGTTTGCCTTTTTTTCCCCCCACTCATTTTAAATTAATTTAATTGGGGAAAATGAAAAAAAAAGAAGTCACTTGAGATAGTTCTGAAGGTGGGTCTTTTTATCATTAAACTAGAAAATACTGTTTTGAGACTAAACCTGCCTTTAAGTTAATATGTTTTAATAAGAACATCTTCAGTGTTTAAGAAGAGACTGCAGAGACCTGTTCTTGGCACTGTTTTCTCCCTCTCTCAGTTAATGCATTGGTTCTGCAGGGGGAAAAAAAAAAAAGAAGAAGCTATTTTGAGTCATTTATCTGCTGGCTGGATGATGGATTTATTGTACATCACAGGCAGGAGATGCAAATGCAGTTCTAGTGCAGGATGCTGTACCCTGTGTCCAGCAGCATCCTGCCCATGTAAGGGTTATATGCAAGGAGGAAATTCTGCCCTTTTGTTTATATATATGTTTTTTCCCCAGTTAAAGTACTGAGAGAAGAGAAATACCTTGGTTTTGATAGTTATGCCATGGGAATCTTAACCATCTGCCTCTAGCTGCTGGCTCAGAGATAACCCCTAAGCATTTCAGGGAAGAACACACAAGGTTTGGGAGATGCTTTTTGGTTGTCCCCTTTTATTTGGTTTTATTTCCTGGTTTGCTAGATGGCCAGAAGAAAGATGTGAGTGACTTTGGGTTTGTAGTGGGGCAGGTAAAGATCTGCCCAGGACACAGAGCTGCTGGAGGAGCTCAGCCAAGGCATTCCCTGCAAAAGGGAGTGCACAGAAGCTTCCCAAAGTAGCTCTTAAAAGAAGGTGAGCTATGCAATCTTAGTGCCAACAAATGATAAATATATATTATAATATATGATATTATATATATAATATATATTAATATATATAATAGAGATATATTATATATAGTCATATATATAAGAATAGGAACCATTAAAAGATTGTGAGCATGATTATGAGCATCCCAGGGTGCACTGCATCTCTGAATTCGTCCAGGGCTGCATCTTGCTGTGCCATCACAGGGAAATGCAGACCTGGAGCATGATGTTCCTATTTTTCTCAGCCTGCCTGCCAAGCATGTTGTCTGTGATTCCATGTGTCCTCCCTAACACTGCTTTCAGTGCCTTTTAGGCCAAACCCTTGGTTGGGGAGAATCGATGGAATGTCATGGCTGCATTGATCTCATTGATTGAGAGTGCCAGGGCCTGCCTAGTATCTCATCTCCACTCCCAGGCAATATTCATCCCTGCAAAAGAGAACAGCACCTGTTCCAGCTGCAGGAGGAGCAAACAGATTCCTTCCCTAGGACTGGGGTTGGTTAGTGTGGAGAAGAGGAGGCTCAGGGGAGACCTTAGCTCTCTCTACAACTCCCTGAAAGGAGTTGGAGTGAGCTGGGGGTAAGGCTCTTCTCCAGGGTTAGCAGTGAGGGGACAAGAGGAAATGGCCTCAAGTTGCACCAGGGGAGGGTTAGATTGGCTATAAGGAGGAATTTCTTCCCTGCAAGGGTTGTTCAGTCTTGTCCCAGGCTGCCCAGGGAGGTGCTGGAGTCACCATCCCTGCAGGGGTTGAAGAAACATCTAGCTGCTCTCCTTAGGGCCATGGGTTAGTGGCATGGGAGTGCTAGGTATGGTTGGACTGGATGAGCTTAGAGGTCTCTTCCAACCTTCATGATTCTGTGGTGCTGTGCAGTGCCTGTGGGCTGGAGGGGTTGGGAACAGCCTCAAGGTGCCTTTGGAATGGAAGGTTTGGGAGCAGTCTCAGCAGGAGCAGCTCTGGTTCCTTTCTTTGCCCGAACGTGGTTGTGCCCTAAATGAAATGCACAACTCCAACTCAGGGCAAGAGCTGACTCACTGCTTTAATTTAGCAGGGAAATCACAAGGCAAGCACTACAGTACCTGGCAAAGGGTGCAGTGATTTCTAATTATGGATTATACAGCTAATCAGTACCAATCAACATTTTATCATCTTGACTTAATATTGAATATAATGTTAATTATAATTGCTTTTGCCACAAACTGTGTCAAAGACTGGGTGTGTGATTCCCACTCCTGGGGTGGGCTTTGGGCTGGGGGTTGCTGGAGGAGGGAGCATCTTCC
>VWZO01021803.1:39873-65601 GCA_013396975.1 Bucco capensis | reverse complement strand
CCCCCCCCCCCCCCCCCCCCCCAAATCCCACCCAGCACCACCAGCCCACACCTCTCTGCTTGCCTTCCTGCTCCCTCTGCCCTGAGTTGTGATGCTAATTAAGTGGTGGTGAGGCTCAGAGTTATTAGAATGGAGTTTTTATCTCACAGAAGTACCTTCCAGCTACAAACAGGGGAAGTTCATTTAATTAAAAATAATTTTAGTGGAAGTTAATGTGAGCACAGTTCAATTACTCTGAAATACATTGAAATTTTTCCCTCTTGTTTTTTCTTTTTTTTTTTTTTTTTTCCAAAGTCTAACAAGAGGCTGCAAAAAAAAAAAATTCAGATGCTGAGGTGATGCATTCAGGCCATTTCTGGGCATTTACACACTCTTCTCCCCCATAGTTTCCTGCTCTGATTCCCATCTTTTTGCCCTCAAAACACTGGGCATGATGTTTGGGAGCTCTGGCATCACACACAAGCTGGGAGCTTTTGGTCAATGAAAAGAAAATCTTTTAAAGCTTCCTCCTTTTTTCATTCTCTTTCTCTTTCTCTTTCTCTTTCTCTTTCTCTTTCTCTTTCTCTTTCTCTTTCTCTTTCTCTTTCTCTTTCCCTTTCTCTTTCTCTTTCTCTTTCTCTTTCTCTTTTTCTCTTTCTCTTTCTCTTTCTCTTTCTCTTTCTCTTCCCTTCCCTTCCCTTTTCCCTTCCCTTCCCATCTGATGCAGAGCTCCTTGAGCTGAAGAGACAAGGTCCTTATAGCTAATAACTGAGCCCATTGACTTTCAAATGCAATCTTGCGTTTGTTTTTAATGTTTCATTGTTTCATCCTTGTTTACCTTCTCCCAGCTCCCATTAACAAAGTTAATATTACCATAAAGGAAATTAATTCCCCCCCTCCTCACACATGGGAACACCTCCCCATCAGAGTAACTCCATATCCCTCACCTGCTCCTGGGAAGCAATTACACCACCAGAATACCTCTGCTACCACTACATCAGGGACTGGGAGGTAAAGTCCTCTCATCCATTAAGGCTCTTACAACCTCTCCTTGCATATGGAGTTGGATAGGAAGTCCTATTCAGAACTAGGGAGGTGATTCTGCCTCTCTACTCTGTGCTTGTGAGGCCTCACCTGGAGTACTGCATCCAGGTCTGGGCTCCTCAGCAGAAAAAAGATGTGGAGCTGTTGGAGCGAGTCCAGAGGAGGCCACAAAGATGATTAAAGGATTGGAGAACCTCCCCTAGGAAGACAGGCTGAGACAGTTGGGATTGTTCAGCCTGGAAAAGAGAAGGCTTCCAGGGGATCTTAGAGCAGTTTTCCAGTACCTAAAGGGGGATTATAAGACACAAGGGGAGAGACTTTTTAAGCAGTCAGACTGTGCTAGGACAAGGGGGAATGGTTATAAGCTGAAGGAGGGGAAATTTAGATTGGAGATGATGAGGAAGTTCTTTCCCCAGAGAGTGGTTAGGCACTGGCACAGGTTGCCCAGAGAGGTTGTGGCTGCTCCATCCCTGGCAGTGTTCAAGGCCAGGCTGGATGTGGCCCTGGGTGACCTGGGCTAGTGATTGGCATCCCTGCTCAGTGTGGGGAGGTTGGAACTAGATGATCTTTAGGGCTCCTTCCAACCTGCCCATTCTAGGATTCTATGATTCTATGATTCTATTCCTAGAAAAGATTAATTAAAGCTCATAATTCCAGGATGAGCAGAAGGCCATGAGAGGTTAGGCAGGAATTTCTCCTGTGCACAGTCTCTCAGATAAAAACTAACCTCCCAGAAGTACTCAGAAACCCAGCCTCTCCTTTTGGAAAGGAGTAGCTATCAAGCCTCCATCCTCCATGTCTCTGCTTGTGGAGCAGAGACATAAAATACCTGTGTAAAACCCTGCTCAAGAGCTGGAGGCCACCCTGGTGACACATCATTTGCATGCCTAGTAATTCCTGGGAGTGGTTGGGCAATTCAGAGAGTGAGAGACTTTTCTCCCTTGAGGAGCATAAGCTAAGAGTATCTGAATGTGGCCATTCTGTCAGTGAATTAAGAGCAGATGGAGTGGTTGTCTCACCAGACTTTATCTGGGCATCTTTAAGAGGCTCAAAGAGCTACAAAGGTGATGAGGGGCTAGAGCATCTGCCTGCTAAGGAAAGGCTGAGGCTTGGTTAGCCTGGAGAAGTGGAGGCTGAGAGGAGATCTTGTCAATGGAAAGAAGTATCTGCAGAGAGGAGGTCAAGAGGATGGAGCCAGGCTCTTCTTGACGGTGCCAAGCAATAGGATGTGAGGCAATGGGCACAAAGAAGAAGCCAGAAACCTCCACCTAAACCTGAGGAAGAACTTTTTCACTGTGAGGGTGATTGAGCACTGGCCCAGGCTGCCTAGAGGGGTTGTGGAGTCTCCTTATTTGGAGAGGGTCAAAAAACAATCTGGACAAAATCCTGAGTAATGAGCTCTAGGGTGAGCTTGCTAAAGCATGGAGGTTGGATTAGATGACCTCTGGTGGTGCCTTCCAAGCTTAACCATTCTGGGAAAACAGACAGACAGTGGAAAGGGCTAAAGAGCACAGATGCAAACAGTTGAGTGCCTCTTGGACAACATCCTCCCTCAAACCAAGCTGCTGGGAGAAAGATGGACCTGCACACCAACCATAACCAATGTGTGGAAGCTGTTTCAGTGGGAAAGCTCATGCTTCTGTGTTTAAACAGTGTGAGAGATGAAGGAGAATGTTGGGTACTAGTTGAGAGTTGACTGAAGCTGAGGCAGCAGAGTGCCCAGGTGGCCAAGCAAGCTAACAGCATCTGGGCCTGGAGCAGAACTAGTGTGAGCAGGAGGAGCAGAGCAGTGATCATCCTCCTGTCCTCAGCACTGGGGAGGCCACACCTAGAGTGCTGGGCTCAGTTTTGGGCTCCTCAGGACAAGAAGGACCCAGAGGCACTGGAGTGTGTGCAGAGAAGGGCAAGGAGGCTAGGGAGGGCTCTGGAGCACAAGTGTGCAGAGGAGCAGATGAGGGCACTGGGGTTGGTTAGTGTGGAGAAGAGGAGGCTCAGGGCAGACCTTAGCTCTCTCTCTAACCACCTGAACCCTCCAGGGTTAACAGTGAGAGAACAAGAGGAAATGACCTCAGGTTGCACCAGGGAAGGTTTAGATTGGATGTCAGGAGGAATTTCTTCCCTGCAAGGGTTGTTAAGTCTTGGCCCAGGCTGCCCAGGGAGGGGCTGGAGTCACCATCCCTGCAGGGGTTGAAGAAATGTATAGATGTGGCACTTAGGGCCATGGGTTAGTGGTATGGCAGTGCTAGGCATGGTTGGACTTGGTGATCTTAGAGGTCTGTTCCAGCCTTTCTGATTCTGTGATTCTCTGTGAATAAACAAGAGTCCTCAGACATGTCTATCCACAAGAGTTCAGAAGAGTGGAGTTGGAGGAGAGCCCCAAGCTCCATGCAGAGGTTGTGCCATGTCCCCTGCATGCTGCTGGTGGAAGGAGCCTGTGCTCAAGGCAGCAGTGCCGCGTGCCGTCAGAGCTACCTAAAAGCAACTGAAACTGGCATAAATAATTGGGCTGTAGAAAGCCTTTCTGTTGCACCTTGCCTATCACTGACAATTTACATATCTTAGGAAAACCTTTGTCAGCTTCTGTCATTTCTGCACCATTATGTGCCTTTCTGGATAATTACCAGTTAATGTGAAAAAGCAGATGGAAAAAAACCTTGAAATTTCTGATAGAGAATCCTCAAACCTCTCCCCTTATCTGTGCCGAGCAGCTTCCTGATTTCAAAAGAAGTTTGAAAACCTTTGTTAAAAATGTCCCTGATTCCCAGTTTGAATGAACCAAATGACATTCAGCTAAAATTATTCTGCTTTTTTTTCCCACAATTAAATTCCATTATCGGGAGCTGCCAAAGGAAAATGGAAGGGCTCTTCACTAATGGGGAGCCTGTTTGCTTGTGGTATTTTTTTGGCGGTGTGTGGTGTACAAAGCTGTGTGAAGTTGGAGGAGGATAAACAATAAGTGTAATTTTGCTCATTCTGCATCAAGGAGTAGGGCATTTTTAGAGCCTTCCTTGTTGGAAGGCACTGGGCTTGGTGGGTTTGCTCCTTTCCTTTCCTTTCCTTTCCTTTCCTTNTCTCCCTCTCCCTCTCCCTCTCCCTCTCCTCCCATTGAGAGGAGAAGAGGCAATGGGCACAAACTTGAACATAACAAGTTCCAGCTGAACAGGAGGAGGAACTTCTTTGCTTGGAGGGTGGTGGAGCCCTGGCCCAGGCTGCCCAGGGAGCTGCTGGAGTCTCCATGTCTGGAGAGATTCCAAAGGCACCTGGACACANCATGTCTGGAGAGATTCCAAAGGCACCTGGACACATCCTGTGCAAGCTGCTCTAGGTTCTCCTGCTCTGGCAGGGGGGTTGGGCTAGATGATCTCCAGAGGTCCCTTCCAACCCCTAACGTACTCTGATCCTGAGGGTTTTTTCCCCCCTTATTTTTCTCAAAGATAATAAAATGAAGTTGCCCCTGAGGCAGGCAGCACTGTTGGCTTGCCTGCAGGATGGAGTAAAGCACAAGTAAGCCCTAAAGCCATGGGACAGATGAACCTACTGGGGCAGCCCCAACTGAAGGGTGTCTGCTACCATTGGCCCAGCTCTGTTGGCCATGGGGAGGTGTCCAAAAACCATCTAGATGTGGCACTTAAGGACATGGTTTAGTGGCACAGTGGTGATAGGTTGAAGGTTGGGCTTGATAATCTTAGAGCACAATAAGTCTATGGTTTCATGGTGACCTATCTGTGCTGGTTAATGGTTGGACTTGATGATCTTAAAGGCTTGTTTTCCAGCCACAGAATCACAGAGTCACTAAGGTTGGAAGAGACCTCTAAGCTCACCAACTCCAACCATGCCTAGCACTCCCATGCCACTAACCCATGGCCCTAAGGAGAGCAGCTAGATNCTAGTTGTGGCCTCCCCAGTGCTGAGGACAGGAGGATGATGACAAAAGAATTATATGAAAATAAACCCACATCCATAGCCTGATGTGAACCTCATTTCAGCTGTTTAAACACATAGCAAAGTCCCTTTTAGGAAACAAATAAAACAAATGTAACTCCATCCTGGGTGATCTGAGCTAAACACTGTCCTGAAACCAAAGAAATGTCAGATTTCATTTCCCCTTTACCTTGTGCTTACTCACAAGAGGCAGAGCTTTGCCCAGCTGAAGGTCTAAGAATATGTTTGCCACTATGAAGATAAAACTAATTCCTTTCTAGGGCACAGAGAATGAAAGCAAAGACACATTGGTGAGGATCACTGTAATGGGAGATAAAGTGAGTCAGTATCACAATGTTGTATCAGGAAGCTCTCCAGACAAAGGCCAGAGAGCTCTCTGGCTGTCCTGCTGGCTCATGTTGATGGTGCTTCTCTTCCTGACTGGCATTTAGCATCACACATCCCCACAGAATGACATTTCAGGTCCTGATTAAAATCATTGCCTTTTGTGGTGGAGGAAGTTTGTTCTTCAAAGCAAAAAAAAAAAAAATGCTGTTGCAAACCGTGATGAAAACCAGATGAAGAGAAACAAGCCAAAAAGGTTTTAATTCCATTATTTTCAATTAGCTCTTTAATTTGATTTCAGGCATTTCACTTGTTGCCTCTTTTACATCTCTTATTGTCCAGCATTTTATTTCACACATCTAACAGTATTAAATCAAACTGTTTTCTGGTCTTTGCCTTCTTTTGAAGCTTCTTGAAAATCTAAAGAAGACTTAAAAAAGCCCTCCCAGATATTAAAAGCAAACTTTCATCTCTCTGCAGGTTATTTGTAATCAGACCTTTCTCATCAAGGGTTCCTTTCACTTGTGTTTGGGATCTGGGAGTGATTAAAGCTGCCAACTGGTGTTTAGAAACTTCAGCATGGGTTCCTCAGCTGCCTTAGGAGATTAGGTGCTCCTGGTTGGAGATGTTCACACATGGTGGTGATGCAAAACATCTACAAGGGCTTTTATGTACATGAGGTCATACTCCATGTTGCAAACCACTCTTTGTCTGCTGCTTGGTTCTCAATGGCTGATGGCCAGTGATGAGGACTGGGGTGTAAAATGAGCTAGTATTAAAGGGGCAGCATTGCACATTTTTGCTGTGGATTGTGAAGAGAGCAATTGCAGTTCCACCTCTGAGTTACTTTCTCATCTCAAAGTAGTAAGTAGTGTGTTGTGTCCAGGAAGAGCTTTACAAGTCTCCAGGGTAGCATCTCCATGGCTTCTCTAAACAGAGCTTTGATGTCAATGGATAAGGAACTGGCTGGCTGGTCACATCCAGAGGGGAGTGGTCNAACACCTCTGCTCTGAGGACAGGCTGAGGGAGCTGGCATTGTTCAGCCTGGAGAAGAGAAGGCTTCAGGGGACCTACTAGTGACCTTCCAGGACCTAAAGGGAACTTGCAAGCAGGCTGCAGAGGGCCTGTTTGCAAAGGCCTGCAGTGAAAGGACAAGGGGCAATGGTTTCAAATTGGAGAGGAGTAGATTTAAACTGGACATTAGGAAGAAGTTCCTCCCCACGAGGGTGGTGGAACACTGGCCCAGGTTGCCCAGGGAGGTGGTTGAGTTGCCATCCCTGGAGGCATTGCAGGTGAGGCTTGCCAGGGCTCTGGGCAAGCTGCTCTAGTTGGGGATGTCCCTGGCCACTGCAGGGGGGTTGGACTAGATGAGCTCCAGAGCTCCCTTCCAACCCAAACCATTCTAGGATTCTAGGATTCTATTACTTAGACCTTTTAATTTCTTCAGCTCTTGCTTTCCTGTTCATTTTTGCCTTCCTGTTTCTTCATAAATCCTACTCCTTTTTCTCAGCCAAATGTTTATTATCTCATTGGTGTTTGAATATTCTCCCCTACTGCTCACAAGGACATGGTTCTTCTTCAGAGATAGTGCTTCATTATTGAGAGTTTCACCAATTAATGCCTGCCTTGAACCTCTAATTGTCACAGCAACCCCAACCCTTGTCTCTTAACCTCTCCTTGACCATTAAGAGCTTCTAAGTTTTGGGTTATTTCTACCAGCATTCCCATTTTTTCATCCCAACATGCTCAACAAAAGGATGAAAAGGTTCACCCTCCCATTTTCAGTTTTGTGGCACGTTGCTTTATCTGTAGCACAAAGTTGACCTAACCATAAGTGTTGCCTCTCTGGGTCAGAAGAGGGGAAGTTTTTCACAAGGGTGGGGAGAGCCTGGCCCAGGTTGCCCAGAGAGGTGGGAGATGTCCCATCCCTGGAGTCATTCCAGGTCAGGTTTTTTAGGGCTCTGAGCAACCTGTTCTAGTTACAGCTGTTCCTGCTCACTGCAGGGAGATGAACTAGATGACCTCTAAAGGTCCTTCCAACTCAAACCTTCCTATGATTCTCTGGCCTCACACAGCTCTCGTGGATTTTCCTTGCTGGGACATTGCCACAGGATCAGTGGTGATGTTTAGTTGCCATCAGGGAGTGTTTGGGTGTGGGATTAGTTTTATGTATATTTGTATATATATTTCATTTTATTGATATTATTTTCATTAAAGTAGTTTAAGTTTTCATTTCCAACCCCCAAACCTCTCTCTCTGTTAATTCCCTTTTTTCCTTCCTGGAGAGGGGGGTTAAGGGGATAACAGAGAGCATCTGTCCCTGGATTAGTGGTCAGCCCAGCCCTAAATCCTGAGAGTTAAGGTGGAGCTAATATGAAGAAGGAAAGAGAAGGAAGGGAAAGAAGGATTCCTGCAAGCAGGAAAGACTTCAGTGAGGTTTTAAAATGTTTTGATTTGAAATAATGCAGCTTTGAGCCTAATTATCTGCCAAGCAGGTGGAGACACATGGTAAGACACAGTTGTGCTGCCCTGCTCCTATCTGCCCACGAAGCCAGGGCAGGGCTGGAGAAGGTTAGGCACAAAGTCACTTTGATGGAAATGGCCACAAATTCATCTTGGGCGCCCAAAGGTTAAGCTCACCAGGAGCAGGCAGAGTAGGTCCTTTTCTCCACTTGTGCTCTCTTAGGAGGAGGTGTCCCACCCAGAGAGACATTCCCAGTGGGTGGACATCCTGCTGCACCACTCCTGCACAAAGGAGAACCCTTTCAAAGGAAAGACATCTTTATCTCAAAGGCAGCATTCCTTCTTTGATCTCCCAAGGAATCAGCCAGCTCTGCTCTCCCCAATGCCTCCTCAAACAGCACCTCTCTCTCCACCTAGGAAAAACCTGAGCAGAAGCAACACTTGGAGGTTTTAAGCAGTATTTTTTTCCCATGGCAAGAGCAAAACTGGGTATTTTACATGGTGGGAAGAAACCCTCATGTGGCCACCACCAGAGCCTTTCATTCCACTAGATGACACAATCAAATGATCTTAGAGTTTTTGGTGGATTGGGTGTTTCCTTTGGTGTGCAATTTTGTGTTTTCCTTTTGTTTGTTTGTTTATTTTCACTTCAGCAGCCCCAGAAGCCATCACACTGCTGCAAATGACAAGGAACACTTGGGTCACAATAAGCCCATGCAATGCTCTAGGCTTGGGGCACAGTGGTTGCATTGGTGCCTGGCACAGAAGGAGCTGGGGCTGCTGGCTGAGAGTTGACTGAAGCTGAGGCAGCAGAGTGCCCAGGTGCCCAAGCAAGCTAACAGCATCTGGGCCTGGAGCAGAACTAGTGTGAGCAGCAGGAGCAGAGCAGTGATCATAGAATCCTAGAATCCTAGAATGGTTTGGGTTGGAAGGGACCTCTGGAGCTCATCTAGTCCAACCCCTCTGCAGTGGCCAGGGACATCCCCAACTAGAGCAGCTTGCCCAGAGCCCTGGCAAGCCTCACCTGCAATGCCTCCAGGGATGGCAACTCAACCACCTCCCTGGGCAACCTGGGCCAGTGTTCCACCACCCTCGTGGGGAGCAACTTCTTTCTAATGTCCAGTTTAAATCTACTNATCCCAACCTTCTCTCAGTGTGTGAAAATCTAAAGAGGACCAAAAATGAGTCTGAATGTGATCCAAATAGGATCACAAGGAGGACCCAGAGGCACTGGAGGGTGTCCAGAGAAGGGCAAGGAGCCTAGGGAGGGCTCTGGAACACAAGTGTGCTGAGGAGCAGCTGAGGGCACTGGGGTTGGTTAGTGTGGAGAAGAGGAGGCTCAGGGCAGACCTTAGCTCTCTCTGCAACTCCCTGCAAGGAGGTTGGAGTGAGCTGGGGGTAGGTCTCTTCTCCTGTGCTAACAGTGAGAGGACAAGAGGAAATGGCTTCAAGTTGCAGCAGGGGAGGTTTAGATTGGATATAAGGAGGAATTTCTTCCCTGCAAGGGTTGTTAAGTCTTGTCCCAGGCTGCCCAGGGAGGTGCTGGAGTCACCATCCCTGCAGGGGTTTCAGAAACATCTAGCTGCTCTCCTTAGGGCCATGGGTTAGTGGCATGGGAGTGCTAGGGATGCTTGGGCTGGATGTGCTTAGAGGTCTCTTCCAGCCTTACTGATTCTGTAATTCTGGGGACCTGAGCTATCACAGTGAGTTCACCCAGCTTCATTCCAGCACAAGCAAGGCATAGCTGTCACCTTCTCCTGAGACATCCCCATGTCTTTCTGCTTCATTACTGCAGCACCCATAAAAAGGGCCCTGATTCATACTGTGGCCTGTTGTTTGATGAAACAGGAATCCATACATCCTGCAATTTTCCTTCCCTCCTCCCCTTTCCCTGTGTTTCTCTGTCATATTCAGTCAAGTCTCTCTTTTATTGACCATCTGTTTGGTACAAAGGAAGCTTTTTCCAACTCGGCAGGAAAGCACCTTTCCTCCCAAATAAATTAAACCAATGCCTCTGCCTCTGGCCAATGGATCAGTGGATGGGAGTCATGAATGTACTTTTGTGGATATTTGATGGGAAGTTTGTCATTTAAATGATGAGAATACAGTACTTCAACATATGGATCGTTCAGAGCTCCTCTCTGTCCTTGCCAGTTGAAGAATCAGTGTGCACTGAAGAGGAATTAGACAAAATTCAGCATTTAATTAGACAAAATTCAGAATTTAAACTTGGCTGCCATTAAAAGCTGTTATCAAGGGTTGGAAAGGCAGGAGGAAGATGCAGGGATGCAGTCTGATGTGGAGAGGTACCTGGATTAAAGCAGGTTAGCTTTAGGGGATGCAAACAACCAGCCACGTGGCATAACAAATCAGCAGAGAGGGAATTAAGGGATTAAAGTAGAATTTAAAGCACAGAGAACCCCACTGCAGGGTGACCCCCTCCCTCCCTGACCTGTTGGCCACTACTTCAGCCCAGTCCCCCCCTCCCTGATGTTTTTTGCTCCTAGTGCAGCAGGATGCAAGGAGACAAGCTGGCAGTGCTCAGCACCTCCATCCAGCTCCCAGGCTGCAGTTTCAATGACTCCCATTGTGGATTTGCAGTGAAACAAGAGTTTTTACTGGCAACATGCTGCAGTCTCCACTGTCAATGTGCTGTAAGTAAATTGTGCTGCAGGTGGGGCTGTGGAAAGCTGCCTCTCCAGCATGGCTTTTGGGTCAGGCTTCTGGTGAGGGACATGGAAAATCTACCAGCAGCCTTTTAAAGACTTTGTCTGAGACTCATCTCTGCTCTAATCACTTGCCTAAGAGTGATCACACCTCTGTGGGACAGCCACTGAACACTCTATTATCTCATAATTAAGCCTGGCCATGTTTACACTGCTTGATGAGCATGCATAAAGATTAATCTCCCTTCCCAGCCCTGCTGCAGGAATGTGCTGCCATTGTACCCTGTTCAAAATGGAACTAGCCATCAAGCCTCCAATGATTTTGTGTTGCCTCAAGTCTATCAGAAACCATCATTTTATGCACTGTTACTTGAATTTATTGGCTAACCATCTATTGATGTAGTAGCAGTTAGCACAAGTCATTCTATCTATGGTTTTAAGTACCATGATACCATCTTCTAGAGAGAAGCAAGCTATGATAACTTCTTATTTATGGTTTGGTCATTTTAAGGAGGCCAAAGAAAAGTAAATAATTGCCTTGGATTAAAAAGAACCAAAAATCTTGCAGAGAGGCAACTGAAATTGGGTTCTTCTCTCATTGGAGCTTAAAATTAGACAAGCCTGAACTCTTCAGTATGATCATGATGAAATGAGGCACAGTCAGGATGGGGACAGAAACATGAGTATAGAGCTTGGTCTTTACACTCTGATCTTCTTGACATATTGATTAGAAACTTGGAATATTAATTAGACATCTTGTGCAGAAGGTTGGAATCTGTAACTAGCTTTGGAGCACGTTCATTTTCTCCTCAATTTTAGAGGGTTTGCAGCTTGCACATTGAGCACAGGTCACTTGCTTAACCAAGTGCTGTGGCCAGAAAAGGTGATGGTGAGTTCCAGGTGAGCCCTTCAACCTGGAGCAGAAAAAGGGCACCCTGATGTCATTACACTGCTGAGAAGATCTTATTTATGTTTGAGCTCACTACTGAAAAGTGAAGGAAATTACTCCTGGCAGAGGCTCTCTCTTCCTTCCCATCCATTGTACTTCCCATCCAGGACTGTTCAATATATTCATTAGTGATCTGGATGAAGGGGGAGAGTGTTCCCTCAGCAAGTTTGCAGATGATGCCAAGCTTGGAGCAGTGGCTGGCACACCAGGAGCTGTGCTGCCATCCAGAGTGACCTGGACAGGCTAGAGACATGGGCAGGGAAACACTTAATGACATTTAACAAGGGGAAGTGTAAGATACTGCATCTGGGAAAGAACAAGCCCATGGATCAGTCCAGACTGGGAACTGATGTGTTGGAGAACAGCCCTGGGGAAAAGCTCTAGGAGTGCTGGTGGCTAGGAGGATGCCCATGAGGCAGCAATGTGCCCTTGTGGCCAAGAGGCCAATGGCATCCTAGGATGCATTAAGAGGAGCGTGGCCAGCAGAGCCAGAGAGGTTCTTCTCCCCTCTCCTCTGCCCTGGGGAGGCCTCCCCTGGAATGCTGTGTCCAGTTGTGGGCCCCTCAGCTCCAGAAGGATAGGGAGCTGCTGGAGAGAGTCCAGCCCAGGGCCAGCAAGATCCTGCAAGGAGTGGAGCATGTGCCCTAGGAGGACAGGCTGAGAGAGCTGGGTCTCTTCAGCCTGGACAAGAGGAGACTGAGAGGAGACCTCAGCAATGCTTAGAAATATGTGAAGGGTGAGTGTGAGGAGGAGAGAGCCAGGCTCTGCTCAATGGCATCCAATGGTAGGACAAGAGGGAATGGGAGCAAGTTGGACCACAGGAGGTTTAGTATTAACACAAGGAGGAACTTGTTTGCAGTTCAGGTGCCAGAGCACTGGCCCAGGCTGCCCAGGAGCCTGTGGAGTCTCCTTGTCTGGAGCCATTGCAGAGCTGCCTGGACACATTGCTGTGTGAGCTGGTCTAGGTGCTCCTGCTCTGGCAGGGGAGTTGCACTAGATGATCTTTCTAGGGCCCTTCCCACCCCTGACATACTGGGATACTGTGACAGTGGTGACCATACCTAGGAGCCATGGTCACCACAGCTGTGCCCGACCTTCAGAGGGTTTAAACCTCCTGCATTCAGCAGAAATGACAAAATCCTTATCGAAAGGGGCACCATTGGCTCATACAGTTTGATTCTCAGTGCCCATTCCCCCCCTGTCCTCATCTCCTATGTGACAGCACTTGTGCTTCCTCCTATGATTTCATATGCAACATTCACTTGGGTAGCTCAGAGAAATGGTTCATAAGTTGTAACTTCTGAGTCCTGGAGATGTTCTCCCATAAAGCCAACACTTGCTCCACCACATTTTGAGTGCTTTCAGAGGGAGACAGCTCTCCAGCTCCATCCCACTGCTCAAAAACCTGATGAACATTTGTGTTGAGTGCCATAATGATGATTGGCAAAGTTGGGAAGAGAGGAGACAAAGAGGTGCTGCACAGTGCAGGCTGATTCTGAAGCAACACTGACACCCCCACCCCAAATTTCATTCTCAGCCACCATCTCCCCACCCATGCCCATCCAAGTTCAAGGACTCCTACTATTACAGTTTGGGAAACTGTGATTGATTGTACTGAAATAGGATTAAGCTTTGTAAAGCTGGAGAGGTTGTGTCCATGCTTGTGTTCTCCTGCTTGAGCAGAAAATTGATTTGGAGAAGCCCATCCCCTTTGCTTTAGTGGAGTGAAACCAATGGGGACTATACTGCCATTAGCATGGCTTCTTCTGTCCATCACCTTGGGCATGTGCACATTTCTTCTGCTGGAAAAGGAAAGGGAAAGCTTCGTTGTAGAATCTCAGCATAGTAAGAGAAAAGACCTCTGGGGATCATCCAGTCCATCCCTTGCTCCAGCAGGCTCAACCCCAGCAGCTTGCCCAGCATCACCTCCAGGTGCCTTTGGGATCTCTCCACACAAGGAGACTTCCCAAGCTCTCTGGGCAGCCTGGGCCAGGGCTCTGCACCCTCATAGAAACCTCATTATGCTTTAATAGTCCTCCCAGGCTGTAGCAGCAATGGTGACCACTCAAGGGCTGGCCCAGCAGGAACAGCCATCAGGCATGGCTGTCATGGCAATGAAGCAGAGAAAGGGACATGTCCACACTCCAAGCAGGACATTAGCAGGAAGATGTCCTAAGCACAGAATCATAGAATCATCAAATTGTTTGGATTGGAAGACACCTTTAAGATCATCAGGTTCAACCATTAACCTAACAGTGCCAGGTCACCACTAAGCCATGTCCCTCAGCACACATCTACTCACCTTTTAAATCCCTCCAGGGATAGTGACTCCTCCACTGCCCTGGGCAGCCTGGGACAATGCTTAAACACTCTTTCAGGGAAGAATTTTTTCCTAATGTCTAATGTGAACCTTCCCTGGCACAACCTGAGGCTGTTTCCTCTTGTCCTATCACCTGTTCTTTGGGAGAAGAGACCAACCCCTATCTCACTCCAACCTCCTTGCAGGGAGTTGTNAGAGGGATTGGGCTCTTTGGAGCATCTCAGAGCCATAGTTCTAGCTGGTGGATTTATGAGTTCTGTCATGCTGGGAATACAGCTGATTTGGGAGAATGACAGAAAGGCTTTGATTCCTTCTTGTTGTTGTTATTATTAGAAATCTGTGGGTAGTGCAATCAATAGTTTTTAGGCAGCTCTGTTAAAAAGGAGCACCAAAATGTATTATTCCATCAAATGCTATTCTTTCCTTCCCTCATCTCATTGTTTTTCTCACCACTACATCTCACCCAGGTACTGAATGAACCTCAAACCTCTCTGCAGCTCTTTGTACAAAAACATGGTCCAAACTCCATGCAGAAGAGCGACCAAGAAGCTGGGGCTGAGTGAGCCCCATGGCTGGAGAAAGGTGGTTTATGTAAAGAGAGTAAGAGTGGAGCAAGAAAATGCATTTGGGGAGGCCAGCAATGAGGTATGCAGCTCCTGTGCCTGCACACAACCTTGAATAGCAGAACATCATTCCTTGATGACAAACACTGCAAATGGTGGCTAGGACAGGAAAATACCAGGGAATGGTTGGTGTCCTCCTCTCCACACCACTGAAGAGGAGCAGAGGGGCTGTTGGGGCTGAGTCTCCTCTGAAGGACAGGCTGCTTGTATCCCATAATAGCAGATTCCATTTAAAAAGAGCAAATGATAGTCAGGGGAATAATAAACCTAAGGAAACCATACCAAACCCCAGCAATACATCAAAGCCATTTCAATAGCTCTTAATACAGTCCCTGACATAGCTACTGCCCTGGCAAGGCTGGATGATGGAACAGGCAGAGCTTTCTGGGTTCACATCCATTTCATCCCCAAAAGTTGCTGGTGCATCTTGCATGCAAATTACAGATAATGATGGCAGTGATAAGAGGTTACACTTAGCTGACTTTGCTGCCAGGTAAGAAAATACCTAGTTGAAAGAACTCCTTTTGTGTTTTTTTCCTCTTAGAGAAAAAAAAATAAAGGGCACTATGCAAGAAGTTAATTGCCTAGGGCTTCTTCTATCTGTTAGCTAGCTGCTGAACCAGTGCCATAACTCAGAGTTTCTGGATCCTGAGAGGGGCAACATTATTTGATGTACTAGGTGCAATCCCCTGCTTATCAAATCATCTTGCTTGCCTGTAAAGCTAAGCTCCAATTTATGATGTTTTTATGAAGCCACAGATTGAGCTAAGGCTATAAAAATTGGGACTTAATATTCAGAAATAAAAATGCATAGACTGAGCACCACTGAAGGGAAAAAAAATAAGGTCTTGTATCCTCCTTGCTTTACCTGAGAGGAGGTTACAGTGAGCTGGGGGTAGGTCTCTTCTCCAGGGTTAACAGGGAGAGGACAAGAGGAAATGGCCTCAAGTTGCACCACGGGAGGTTTGAATTAGATATCAGGATGAATTTCTTCCCTGCAAGGGTTGTTAAGTCCTCCTCCTGCACCACATTCCCTCTCTTTGACTGTCAGCATTTACTAGGGTGATAGAAAAAGGGGGATAAACTTCCATATGGTCCCTCACAGAATCATTAAGGTTGGAAGAGACCTCTAAGCTCATCCAGTGCAACCATTCCTAGCACTCCCATGCCACTAACCCATGGCCCTAAGGAGAGCAGCTAGATGTTTCTGAAACCCCTGCAGGGATGGTGACTCCAGCACCTCCCTGGGCAGCCTGGGACAAGACTTAACAGCTCTTGCAGGGAAGAAATTCCTCCTGATATCCAGTCTAAACCTCCCCTGGTGCAGCTTGAGGCCATTTCCTCTTGTCCTCTCTCTGTTAACCCTAGAGAAGAGAACACCTGATAACACCTGATTTACAAGTTCTAAACCACTCTTCAGTCACAGCAACCTCCATTTTCCTCCCAAATCTGAGGAGTTTTATTTGGGCACATGGCTGGTTTTCTACCTCTCCATGAATGTGCTGAGCACATTCTCATTAACCATGAGCACAAACCTGGAGTGCACCCAGGGAAACTAAGGCACAGCATTGGTGCTCTTCTTTCCATGTTTCTCATAGAAAGAGGCAGAATTGCCTAAAAAAATACTGTAAACCCTAGAACTCTGCTGTTCCAGGCCAGCAATGAGTGTGGCTGAGAAGAGGAGGCTCAGGGAGACCTTANTAAATCCCTCCAGGGATAGTGACTCCTCCACTGCCCTGGGCAGCCTGGGACAATGCTTAAACACTCTTTCAGGGAAGAATTTTTTCCTAATGTCTAATGTGAACCTTCCCTGGCACAACCTGAGGCTGTTTCCTCTTGTCCTATCACCTGTTCTTTGGGAGAAGAGACCAACCCCTATCTCACTCCAACCTCCTTGCAGGGAGTTGTAGAGAGAGCTAAGGTCTCCCCTGAGCCTCCTCTTCTCCACACTAACCAACCCCAGTGCCCTCAGCTGCTCCTCACCACACTTGTGCTCTAGACCCTTCCCCAGCTTCCTTGCCCTTCTCTGGACACACTCCAGCACCTCCATGCCCTTCTTGGAGTGACAAGAAGGACATTATCCAGCTGTACAAAGTCTATGTTTCCAAGGGGCTGAGGAGAACATTATTTACACATCCTACTGAGCACACACATGGTTCTGCATGATTGGTTTCCAGTGGTCTGCTCCCTACATCCCTCCCTCTTCTGTCCAGGAGTGCCAGGAGGAGATAGCAGAGCAGGTCAGGTTATTTAACAAGAAAAACCTCCTACCAAACAGCCTGTGATTCCATGCCTGTTCTCCTTGGTGGTTTATAGGCTCATAAGCAGCAGTACACGAGCAATAAACATTTGGACCATTTGTCAGAGGTTTTATGAGCCAGTGCTGCCAAACACTTGGATTGCTCAGGCATCTCCATGGGATGCACCTCTGAAGAACCATGGCCATCACTTACCCCAGCATGGGAAGCAGCCTGGAGCTCACCAACACCCTGGCAACCAGGAAAGACATCTCTTTTTATCCAGTCCATGCTTCCCCTCCTCCCCTGCCAAGACAGAGTCTTGGTGCAAGAAGGAACTCAGAGATTTGAGGCCTGATCCCACAACTCAGGATAAATACTGGTGGGATCATCCCAGTGTTTCTCTGCTCACAAGGGGTGGGTGATATTTTTGGCAGCATGGTGATCATAAGTGGGTTTTGCCATTACTAAAGAAGTAGGGTGATGGAGGAAGTATAAAATGCCATCCACAGTGAAAAATCCAAGAGTAAATCTCCAAGGAGTTACAGAAACCCAGATGGATATCCCTGGTGGAGGTGCTTTTATGGAGGAGCACTGGGAGGTTTTTCCTCTTATCTCTAACATTATAGATCTGTGTGAGGCTGCAGCAGTCCTTGGATAGGGCACATATGTGAAAAGACTATAAATTTCACCTCCTGTTTATTTCAGATTCATTGGCACTCTCTGTCTTTACTATCTCCTGGTATTTTATGCCTCAGTACTTGGAGGAAAAATGCTTTGTTTGCACTGGGTCTGATATGAAAACTCTCTCTGACATTTAAACTTTAGTATCAGTTTGCCTACAGTGTTAATATCACTGGAACTGCTTATAGAGATTAAATTGCCTACAGTCTATAAGGCCAAAATAGGAGCATAGCACATCTAACTGATTCCAGCCCTTGAAAGAATTATTACCATTAAAATATTTAAGGTCACCTTTACAAATGCAATAAATCAGGAGGATGTCAAACAGAGAATGTTTAAAGCTCCCAGACTGGAGTAGCCCACTGGGAAAAGGATGCTTGATTCACTGTTAGATGGAGAGGGAGGTTTGGGGACAACCTTGGGGCACCAGGAGGGATGTTAATGCTCTACTAGGTGGTTCGGCCCTGAATTCTGCTGCTGCTGCACAAACTCCCCACCAGCTCAGAAGGTCTTGCAGGAGGAAAGAGCAACAAAGCCTCATTTTTGTCCTAACAGTCAGCTGCAGCAGCTCAGTGTGCCCTCAGGAAGCAGAAGTGATGAGTAAGAAGATGCCATTTCCACACAGTCACTTCTCTGCTAGTCATGGGCTGGGTCCAGTGGTGCAAAAAAACCCTTATTGAGGTCAACACACTTTGCTGATAATTGAAGGCAGTGGAAAGTTTTGCTTCAGTGACAGAACCTATCAGACTGTTCTTTAACAACAAAAAAAAAAACAACCCTAAAAATCATCCTTTATTATGCTTTCATCTTAAATAGTAGGATTCAGCAATTTTTACTGAGAACAACCACTGGGTAAAACTTTAATCTTTTGAGACTGGATTGGGGCTGTAATTGCAAAGCCCAGCATCCTCCTCCTCCTGCACCACATTCCCTCTCTTTGACTGTCAGCATTTACTAGGGTGATAGAAAAAGGGGGATAAACTTCCATATGGTCCCTCACAGAATCATTCAGGTTGGAAGAGGCCTCTAAGCTCATCCAGTCCAACCATCCCAAGCACTCCCATGCCACTAACCCATGGCCCTAAGGAGAGCAGTTAGATGTTTCTGAAACCCCTGCAGGGATGGTGACTCCAGCACCTCCCTGGGCAGCCTGGGACAAGACTTAACAACCCTTTCAATGAAGAAATTCCTCCTTATATCCAATCTAAACCTCCCCTGGTGCAGCTTGAGGCCATTTCCTCTTGTCCTCTCTCTGTTAACCCTGGAGAATAGAACACCTGATAACACCTGATTTACAAGTTCTAAACCACTCTTCAGTCACAGCAACCTCCATTTTCCTCCCAAATCTGAGGAATTTTATTTGGGCACATGGCTGGTTTTCTACCTCTCCATGAATGTGCTGAGCACATTCTCATTAACCATGAGCACAAACCTGGAGTGCACCCAGGGAAACTAAGGCACAGCATTGGTGCTCTTCTTTCCATGTTTCTCATAGAAAGAGCCAGAATTGCCTAAAAAATTACTGTAAACCCTAGAACTCTGCTGTTCTAGGCCAGCAATGAGCAGCTCCTGAGCTTCAGCAGATCCTTTGCTGCAGGAACCACAGCTGAGTGTGGCTGAGAAGAGGAGGCTCAGGGCAGACTTTAGCTCTCTCTGCAACTCCCTGCAAGGAGGTTGGAGTGAGATGGGGGTAGGTCTGTTCTCCAGGGTTAACAGTGAGAGGATGAGAGGAAATTGTCTCAACTTGCAGCAGGGGAGGTTTAGATTAGATATAAAGAGAAATTTCTTCCCTGAAAGGGTTGTTAAGTCTTGTCCCAGGCTGCCCAGGGAGGTGCTGGAGTCACCATCCCTGCAGGGGTTTCAGAAACATGTAGCTGCTCTCCTTAGGGCCATAGGTTAGTGGCATGGGAGTGCTAGGCATGGTTGGACTGGATGAGCTTAGAGGTCTCTTCCAACCTTCATGATTCTGTGACCTTTTGAGCCCCTGGGTTTGTGCTGTTCTTTCTGTTAGCTCTAGCAGTTGGCTAACACATTTGCTAATTGAGCCTGTTAATGTTTTGCAAGAGTGACTGACAAGCAGATTGTTGTCAAATCAGAGCTCCAGCAGGCTGAGGATATTGAAGCTGGCAGGACCCAATAATTTACAGCTCTCTCCTTCAGCTTCTCATAACTTAATGCTCCAACCACTGAAGGGAAACCTGCAGCCCAGGGAAATTGATGCACTCATCACCCAGATGTGACACTCCAGAAACTTCAAATTGCTGTTTGATACACACATTGCACAGAGGAATGATCAATGGGAGCTTGTAAACTCCTCCTTGAGAGGAACCCTGGGGAAACTGCACCTAAGCTGCTCCCTCCCATGCTTTGCTGGGATTTGCAGATGTGCTCCCAAGAGCTTCCATTGAACATTATCTCTAAGCCAGTGACCTAATGGTAGTGCAACCATTGAATCTAAGCTATTAGTTTATGTTCTACAGGGTCTTAGTCCCAAGTGGGTGCTAGAGCCATAGCTAAGGCATCCATATGTGGTAACATAGAGAAATATTGCTATAACCAGAAGGAGTCCCTCAAGTTCAGCCCATCACTTGTTGGCTGTGTGGTCTCATCAAATGGAAGAACCCAGATGCTTCTGTTCAGGCTCAGGCTTCTGTTTCTAACTGAAGTCATGCCTTGACAAACTGTCTGGAAGCTTCTCTATTGCACACCATGGCTCCTGAATGGTCTCCATCAACCAAGTAGACATGGAAGTTGTTTCCTTCCAAATGCCACAATGCATAGCTGTGATCATGGATACACAATGCTGACCAAAATCCCTCCCTCCTTTCTTGAGAAAATCAATACCTATTGAATTGTATATATGGAAAAAACCCCACCAAACTTCCAGATATAAAATATGATTGTTGGGACATAACAGGCTGCCCAGAGAGCTTGTGGAATCTCCTTCTTTGGAGAGGTTCCAAAGGCACCTGGAGGGGATCCTGAGCAACCTGCTCTGGGTGACCCTGCTGGAGCAGGGATTTGGAGGAGATGATCTCCAGAGATCCTTTCTAATCACCACCATGCTGGGATTCTGTGAGCTTTACCCTATTCTAACTGTGCTCTCTGGTGAAATAATCATTTATTTCTAGGGACTTTTCTAGCCTAGTGCAGATGATGTAGGATAGCAAGCCCAGCTCAGCACATGGCAGAGGAGGAGGATTCTTAGTGTCCAAAGACAGTCAGCAGAAACAATGAAGCAAACACTACCCCACATTTGTGCAGTGCTTCCAAAGGAATAAAAAGATATATACAGACATAAAGAATTTAGAGAATACCTGAGGTAAGCCTGCCTCAGAAACATGGTAAAGCTTCAAACCAAATGCTGCATGAAGCAATCCCATCCAAAACTCATCCTTCAGTGCCTCATCCTGTAATGCACATTGTTGTCAATTTTTGTCTTATTTACCCCCTGCTAATAGCTGGGCTCCATTCCAAGAAACTTAGAGTGGAGAGATGCAATCTAACACTTTTTTTTTTGTTGTTCAAGTTGACAGCCAATAGTTCAGAGCATTTAATTCCCTGAGATGGAAGAATCTCCAACTCCTGCTTTGGTAATTCACTCAGGAAAACACATCAGAGCCCAAGTGTCTCTGTGCAGCCTGAGCAAAAATGTTGTTGTTTGATCCAAGTTGTATCTTTCTGGGCAGATTTGTAGGGATTGATCCTGGCTTACAGTGGGATTTTAACACAGAGCTGAGGCCTCCACCCTTCTGGATAAATTAGCATCCATGTTGGCACCCACAGGCATTCTGTCCTCAGTGATACAGCCTAGGGAACCAAATCATTTCATTTACTCCTTGTTCAAGTCTCAACACCAAGGCTAAATTCCACCAGACTTGGCTTGTGTGACATGACTGATGGCTCTGCTAAACTTGGAGTCAAAAGCCTTGATTTTGAAATTCATCCTCTCCCTGCATTTGCCCCTGAGCAGCAGCACAGGGTGTGGGGGGGGAACAAAATTATTTATGTTTACTCAGGTTTGAAATTTAAGCAGCTAAGCACATCCCTAGAAGTTGTACAGTATATATGCATCAGTTTGATAAGGGGGAACTGGAGAGGCTAGGAGGATGCTGAGGGCACTGGAGCATCTGTGGCAGGAGGAAAGGCTGAGAGCCCTGGGGCTGCTGAGCCTGGAGCAGAGCAGAGCAAGAGGGGAGCTGCTCCATGCTGAGCAAGAGCTCAAGGGTGCAGGGGGCAAGAGGCTGGGGCCACACTCTGCTCAGTGGTGCCCAGGGCCAGGCCAAGAGGCAATGGGCACACACTGGAAGCCAGCAGGTTCCAGCTCAACAGGAGGAGAAAGTTGTTTGTTGTGAGGGTGCAGAGCCCTGGCCCAGGCTGCCCAGAGAGCTTGGGGAGTCTCCTTGTGTGCAGAGATTGCAAAGGCACCTGGAGGTGATGCTGGGCAAGCTGCTGGGGGTGAGCCTGCTGGAGCAGGGGGGATGCGCTGGGTGATCCCCTGAGGTCCCTTCCAACCCCTAGCATTTTGTGTGATTTTGTTTTAGTCCAAATCCTATGTTCCTAGGACACTTCACATCATTGTTGGATCGATTGGCTGAGGCCAACTGTATGAGGTTCACTAAGGCCAAGTGCTGTGTCCTGCACTTTGGGCACAACAACCCCAGGCAATGCTACAGGCTTGNGTGTAGATGTGGTGCTCCAGGACATGCTCTAGTGAGGGCAGGGGTTGGGTGGGTTGTTTTGGTTGGGTTTTTTGTTTGTTTGTTTGTTTTTGTTTTGGTTTTTGTTTTGGTTGGACTTAGTGATCTGAGAGGTCATTTGCCAGCCATGAATGTTCTGTGATTCTGTGATCAGCTGTTGGAGACTTTGGTTGGCATTTTCCTTTTCTCAGCATCATGAGCTGTATTAATTTTGCATTCTTTATTCCTTGTAGAATTGAGTAGCTGGAGAAATTGCACAAGTTTTCCCTTTGTTTAGTCAGGACCATACTTGTCTGAAACCTCTATGCAGTGCTGTTATGTTTGCAAACACAGAGTCTCCTGGATGAGCATCAAGCTCCAGCTTCCATTCCTATCCTATGGTTAAAAAAAATAGTAAAAAAGGTTTGAAAATTTACCTAAATCACGGAATGATTTTATAACAAAATATTCAGGAGGCTACCAAATATTTTGCTTTAACAGGAAACTAAATTTTGCTTTGCCTTATAATGAAATCAAACCCTTGGTTTGGAGGGAGTGAATAATTTTGGAGGAGAAATCCTTTCTAGAAGAGAATATCATGTTTATCTATGAGAAACTTGCCCTTATTTCCTGGCCTCTGGAGGAGACTCTGTCTTCAACAGCTCCTGACTCTTGCTGACTGCACAGCTTGGAAAAGGGTGTACAGAAATTCCTATATTGTTGAAAAGCTGCCAGCTGGATGCCAAGCCTACCTCTGGGACTTCCATCCTTTGATGAAAAATAAATATTTATGGTTAATAATTTACAGTGGAATAATTCTTTTGAACAGCAGTGCTACTGTCCAGTGTGAAAGGACTCCAAAACCCTAACTGGTTCCTTTTTCAACTTCAAAGTTTGCTGGATATAGTCCAAGTCTAAGATAAAGTATATTTAGGCCAAAAAGGTTTGAGAAGTGATCTCTAATCTTAGCATAGTTCTCCATCACAGAATCACACAGATTCATTAAGTTTGAAACACTTCTAAGATCAGCAAGTCCAACCATACCTATCACCAGCATGCTACTAAACCATCATCAGGTAATAAAAACACTTGGCAAGTTATCATAGAATCGTCAGGGTTGGAAGAGACCTTCAAGCTCCTCTAGCCCCAACCCCTGTGCCTGCCATGGGCAGGGACAGCTGGCACTAGAGCAGCTTGCTCCCAGCCCCAGCCAGCCTGGCCTGCAACACTGCCAGGGCTGGGGCTGCCACCACCTCTCTGGGCAACCTGGCACAGTGGCTCAGCACCCTCCTGGGGAACAACTTCTGCTTAACAGCCAACCTAAAGCTCCCCTCCTCAAGCTTGGATCCATCCCCTAGTCCTATTGCTGCCTGACATCCTAACGAGTCCTTCAGCAGCCCTGGAAGGCCAACATCTGACCTCCAAAAGTAAAAGAAAACACTAACACCAATAAACCCAGCGATAACCAACACAAAAAATCAGCAGAATTGTCATATTTCCAGACCCAAAGGACAGAGAAAGAGCAGGTGAGCCAGGTGCTCCAGGTGAATGGATGCACAGCAATGAAGAGGCTTAGTCTCTCTCCGCAGCCTCGTCAGCACGTGCCCCCACCCCCAAGGCCAGCTGAGGCCTGGCTCGGCCCTTGCCCTCCCTAACTGTGGCCATGGCAAGGCCCGGGGAGGGGAGAGAACAGGACAGGAGAGGCTGGGCCTGGCTCTGCTCAGCTCCAGGGGTGGACCCCACTTGATGAAGCAAGCCTTGGGTAACCTGTGGCTGGGGCATTGAGAGCTCTGCCTGCCAGCACAGGACTCTGTGCACTTGTCTTTCTGCAGAGACAGACCAGACACACTGGGGCAAGTTTATTGTCTTTTATTGGCCTCAAAAAGCATGCAGAAGCAAGCTGCTGCTGGCAGCATGCTGTCCCTCCCCATGCATGCAGCCAGCCCTGGCGTCTCTCCCTGTGCCGCTTCACTCTGGGTGCTGTGCAGGGCAGACCACTGTCCAGGTGTAGCCTCCTGGGAGTGGTGGTGAGCTTTGTTCAGTTCTCCTGTGCTTTCTGGAGAATGCTCTCTGCAGCCTGTGCACAGCCCTGCGCACAGTCCTGCCCACCCTCCTGAAGATGGAGCGCACTCGCCTTCCAGGTGGGGTGATGCCTGCACGAGAAGGAGAGCTGCAGGTGAGAGGTTGGGGAGGCAACGGGCAAGCTCCTGCCTGTCCCCTGCCATGGAGGGCTTCCTTCTGCAGGGTGGGCTTTCCTGGCCTGAGGGCCATGTCTTCTCCCCCCTCACATGCCACTGCAACGAGAGCTGCTGTGTTGTCCTCTCCCTGAGGCTCTCCAGCCAGGGAACACTCAATATCCTGAGGAGCTTCAGGTGTTGTTGCATCCATTGGCCCATCCAGACTTTGCATCATGTCTGGCTCCTCTGCTCTTTCCTGCTTAGGTCCCTGGATCACAAGCCAAGCGTTGCCTACTAACTCCCCCGCGCTGTCCATGTCTCTGTCAGGCAGTGTCATGTTGTGACATGATCCTGTGGAGCTGTGGGGAGCACATGCCTGGTTCTCTGTCTGTTGTTTTGAGGCTTCAGGTATTGTTGGATCTATTGGCCCATCCGGAAATAGGATCATATCTTGCTCTTCCACTCTTCCCTGCTTCGTTCCCTGGATCACAAGCCAAGCCTTGCCTACCAACTGCCCCGTGCTGTACATGTCTCTGTCAGGCAGTGTCATGTTGTGACATGATCCTGTGGAGCTGTGGGGAGCACGTGCCTGGTTCTCTGCCTGTTGTTTTGAGGCCATGTCAGCAAAGGCTGGAGAATCAGGGGCTTCTGCCTTCTCCTCTTGTGCTGCAGGAACCTTCCAGAATGCTGCTGCACGCACAGAGACTGTCTGTGTGTGCCATGCCCTGCTGTAGGGCTGAGCCTCTCTGCATGTCCTTCTGGAGAGTTTCTGCAAGAGAAGTCAAGGAGATAGGCTGAGTGACTGTGGCCCTTGCCCCAACCTCCCCACATCCCAGCTGCAGGGTCTCCTGTGGTCAGGCTCCCCTGCTACCCCCCAGGGCAATGCTTGACCCTGCTGGCAGCTGCCACCCTGCTCCCAGAGCTGTCTGGGGAGAGGGCTGCTCCCTCCGTGGCCCACAGCAATTCCTGGGAACACTGCAGCATGCCTGGACAGTGTGCCTGACACAGCCCAGCAAGCTCTGCTTGCTATGGGGGCCAGGCCCACCTGTTCCCTCCTGCACATCCTGCCTGCCCAGTGGCAGGTCCTGGGCTCAGGATGATCTTTGGTCCCATCTCCCTTTGGGTTCCCTACCTCTCTGCAGCATTTCCCAATGTCCCGGGGGCTCCTTGGAAAAGGAGACTGTGCTAGTCCAAGGCACTGGGAGGTGATGTGCCCGCTGTGTCTCTCCATCAGTTCTCCATGCTGCCAGGGCAGCAATGCCTTCAGCTCATGCTGCTGCCCCTGGGTGTTACAAGCAGATGGGGCAGGCGTTGGGTGTCCTCTGGCAGAGGCATCGACAGGTGGCTCTCTGCTGCAGGCTGAGGATGGAGAGATTGCTGCTGGCTCAGGAGGCACGGAGAGGAAGCTGCTGGCAGCTATTGGTGGCCTAGGCTGCCTGCAGGTGACCTGCCTTTCCTTCGGGTATTTCTGCTGCCCAACCTGCCTCCTCTTCAGGCTGTGCTGGGTGCCCCAAGCAGATGGGGCAGGCGTTGGGCAGCTTCTGCCTTGGGCATTGACAGCTTGCCCTCTGCCATGGCTTGCAGCTAGACAGATTGCTGCTGGGCCAGGAGGCTGATTGCGGGAGATCGGCAGCGGTAGAG
>VWZO01021803.1:21910-34478 GCA_013396975.1 Bucco capensis | reverse complement strand
ACTTGCTGAGGGTGCATTCGATATCTATGTCCAGGTGGTTAATGAAGATGTTGAAGAGCATAGGTCCCAAGACAGAGCCCTGAGGGACCCCACTCGTCACTGCTCTCCACCTGGACAAAGAGCCATTGACCACAACTCTCTGATAGCATCCTTCCAGCCTATTTCTTATCCATCAAACAGTCCACTCATCAACTCCACATCTCTCCAGTTTGGAGATAAGGATGTCATGAGGAACCGTATCAAAGGCCTTACAAAAGTCCAAGTAGATGACATCAGTTGGTCTCCCCTCATCAACTGCTGCAATCACTCCATATTGAAGGCCACCAGATTGGTGCCCCCTCCCCCCCAATAAAAGAGGTGTTGCAGGGTACACCTCACTGCAGCTGGCAAAGTGACACAAATCAATCCATTCTCCACTATTCAATAGATGAAATGTGAAAACAGTGTAAAAAAGATGCAGAATAAAATCTGGTGGCATCTCTGGTTATGACAGAACAGAGTGAACACTGCAGCACTAATTGGCAGAGAAGACTTGAAGGCTATCATGGATAAACTAATTGCTGGATGTCAATGTTGTATTAAATGTAGCAAGAGGAGTTTTAATAAGCACAAGCTTTCTAGAGTTGAAGTTTCAGAATCTTTGTCCAAATTGTTTGGGGTAGGATGACATGCAGAAGGAGCTGGATAAGCTCATGAGGTTCAACAGGAACAACTGCAAGTATCTATCCAGGCTGGGGATGAAGGGATGTGGAGGGCAGTCCTGCAGAGAACTTGGGTGTATGTATGTATGGCTAGGCTTGGTGAACGAAGCTCCAGGGAGGGCTCCATCCATGCTCCTCCTCAGCGCCTTTTCCAAGCACGCTGATAAAAAGAGGATAGCAGATAGCACCCTCGAGCCTGCACTAGGGATTTTTTTAGGTGANGGCCAGGCTGAGAGAGTTGGGCTTGTTCAGCCTGGAGAAGAGAAGGCTCCAGGGAGAACTTCTTGCAGCCTTTCAGTACTTAAAAGAGCCTAGAAGAAAGATGGGAACAGACTTTCTAGCAGCACCTGTTGGGACAGGACAAGGTGGGGTGACTTTAGACTAAAAGAGGTTAGATTTAGACCAGGTAGAAAGAAGAACTTTTTACCCTGAGGGTGGTGAAACCCCAGCCCAGGTTGCCCAGAGAGGTGGGAGATGTCCCACCCCTGGAACCATTCCAGCTCAGGATGTCTGGGGCTCTGAGCAATCTAGCTGCAGATGTCCCTGCTCATTGCAGGAGAGTTGGACTACATGACCTTTAATGTCCCTTCCCACCCAAAACCTTGTGTGATTTTATGTTTTAATACAAAGTCCTGAAAACAGCATTTTCTGGAAAAACTACGCTTGATTCCCACTTCTGATTAGGAAGGATTGCAACTCAGGAGCTTGTAAAAGTTAACTTTAAAAGCAAAAATCTTTTTGCTGGCCAATGTCAGTGTCTCAGTCTCAATCAGAACCAGCTCTAGGGAAAGTGATGCCCACCACCCAAATCTGCCTCTGCAGGGAGGTTTCCATCAAACACTTTACCAACACTGAGCTCCTGCAAGAGCTGTGACTGATCTTGCTCTTCAGTGAAACAATCCCAGTCCCAAGCCTTCCTCTCTGCATCTTGCCTCCTTTTCTCTCCAGCCATATGCTCAATAAACATCTTTAGTGCAGAGATCTCCCTTACACAATTATCACTCAGCAGTGCTATGCTTTGGGGGTTGGGGTTTTCCCTCCCCTCCTCTCCACATTCTTTTATCTGCTTCTCTCTCTGAAAACTCAGGAAGCAAAAGGGATGAAAGTTTAATGCTGAAGTGTTCACAGTTCAGTGTCCTGCAAAATTAGACAAACATCTGGAAGTGATTTTTGCTTCAGAATGATTTTTAACTGACTAAATGGTCTCATCTGTGTGGGTGTAGTGGTGATGGAGAGCTAGCAGGAGTTCCCCCTCCTACCTGAAATACATCACAAATTAGATTCCAAGGGGTTTTCTAGCTCTTAAATTTCTGGATTGTTTTTTTTTGTTTGTTTTCTTCCATTTAGGAACAGCATTCATTAAACAGCTATAAAACTAAATTAAGAGAAAGCAATAACATCTGATTAGAACCAAGAAAAGAAAAAATCAATAGCCCAGCATGAGCCACTAAGTAATAGAAAAATATTCCAGACACTTCCAAAAGAGGAGTTTTAGCATAAAAGCCTTAGCTCATGGGAAAAAGAGATATTGTCAGAGCTGGAATTTGGTTTGAACAACTGGGATTAATCAATGTGCTTGAATTCCTTCTCTAGCTGCCAAGCCTTTCCCATCCCCAGCACAATGGGGTTGAGTCACCCAGTTTGCTTCTCCAGCACCCACTGCTGCCTGCAGGGCACTGGGGAGCAAAGGAGGAGAACATCAGCCTCTGGCAGGTCCCTGCCCTTCAGACCAGGCTGGGTGGGCTCCTCTGCACTGCCCCCAGCAGCACACAGCCTCATGGAGATCCAGCATTCCACCTGGACTCTTGGGGATGGAAACCAAGGCATGCCACACAGAAATACAATCACCTGTTGACATTCCTGGGGTATTTCAGCCAAGGATGTCACCCAGAATGAAGGATGGCAAGGAAACAGGTTGACAGTTGGACCTGATGATCTTAGAGGTCTCTTCCAGCTTTACTGATTCCATGATCTACTCCACTAGATAGGTTTTCCCTCTTCTCTAAAACTCATGTTGTTAGNCCTCTCTGGCTCTGCTGGCCACGCTTCTCTTGCTGCAGCCCAGGATGCCATTGTGCTTCTGGGCTGCCAGCGTGCACTGTTTGCTCATGGCCAGCTTCTCAGCCACCAGCACCCCAAGGCCTTTTCTGCAGGGCTGCTCTCCATCATCTCATCCCCAGCCTGGATTGCTAGTGGGGATTGTTCTGACCCAGGGGCAGGACCCTGCACTTGGGCTTGTTGAAGCTCCTGAGGTTCCCCTGGGCTCACCTCTCCAGCTTGTCCAGGTCCTTCTGGATGACATCTTGCCCCTCCAACTTATCCCCAGCACCCCATAGCTTGGTGTCATCTGCACACTTGCTGCTGGTGCACTCAATGCTGCTGTCCATAGCCTTTACACAAATATTAAACAGTGCAGGCCCCAGTACAGAGCCCTGATCATCTCCCCTCTTTGTCAGATGCCCTTAACTCTTTGTTCAATTTACCATGGAATCAAACTAATGCTAACTGGTTTGTCTGGTCCTGTTGGACATCTACTTGATGGCCATTACAAGAGACATGCTTTCAGGTGCAATCAGGTGGTAACTTCTGCCAGGATGCATAGGGGACAAATCCTTTACTCTGCTAACAGCTTTTATTCCTCCCAGATGGCTCTAGAAAGGATAATGATGTGTTCCTGCTCTGCAAAGGAACTTTCTTCCTAAGCAAATGTGATGGATGCTGTGGAAAGGCCCAATTTAGACCATGTGCAGAACACATGTCCATGGCACCTGAAAATGGTTAGATGGGACTTGAGGGAGCAGATGCAGCACGAGTGGGATTGCCCTGTGCAAACACCTCTTGGTTTCATGATAAGAGGAGACCAGCAAAGGGTACCTGGAGGAAACCTAAAACTTTAGAAGAAGGAGAAAAAAATATGCACACCAGAGATAGTTTTCTTTTGGCAGTGCCCAAGGAAAGGGCAGTATCTCAGTGAGCTTGGCTTGGCAGGGACCATGAACGTGTCCAACAACAAAATGGTCCATTTCGGCAGGTTCAGCCTACTGCAGGCTTTGGCTGGTAGGTGAGGAAGCTGCTTTGCATTTCAAAGCTGGCCTATATTTTGCTGATAGATTAAATAATGCAACACACAGATGGATTTGTTGCTCAGAGGTAAGGAGATCAGATATGCCACTCTGTGATGACTCCATCTACCTTGGGTGGTTTTCCTCTGGGAGATGTCCCTAGTGTTCAGTGAGGTGTGAGGTGACTTGCTCCAGGAGCAGCCAGAGCTGTGTGAGGTGTCAACAGGGATAGCTACTGGGTACCAGCACCTCCATCTAACCAGTCTGGATACAGGAAGATTCCCATTGCCCCAAAGCCCAGCCTTGGGGTTTTTCCTTTGAGGATGTCATAGATGGATGATTATTTATCCAAACCAATTCATCACTTTCATTCTGACAAAAAAATAATGAATTTGATTATAAACTCTGCTATGAAATTAATTATGCTAAATCTCAGATAGCCAGCACAGACCTTGAGGATCCATGATTAAAAAGCTGTGAGATATCTTGATTTTTGTGGCCTAACAAAGACACAGAGTTATCTATATTTCTCCTAGCTTTAGTCAGTTCTCCTCCTACTCAAAATGTAAAATTGATTTGCTGCATAGGGAAATAGACAACAAAACAAAACAAAAAATGATGCTTATCTTGCTTTGGTTATATGGCCATGATAAAAATTAATTGGTCACCCCCAATTAGCACTCAATACACGTACCAGTATGAAAAAAAGAGGTTGCTAAAACACCTACCCCACATGTTCTGTTGGAAATTTTGTTCTAGAAAGACAATTCACAGTCCCAAGTTTAGTAAGGTGTTATTAAGGTGCTGGGTAGAGAAAACCCACTGGGAGAAAAGGAGAGAAAGGAATGCCAATAAAAGAATTCCTCTGGAATACCAACATGCCTGCTTGGACTAAAGCAATCTTTAAACCTTATAGAAGATGTCCACGTGTGAGGAGCTAAAAGCAAACATCATTTGGGAGGTGGGGAAAGGAAAAAGGCTAATATCCAGAGGCTGGTCAAAGTGTACACCAGCCATGCAATCCAACTACAGTAGAGAGCAAGGCTAGCTGTCTCCAGTTGTTCTTCAGGCAGGATGTTAACTGCGCTCTGTGTATATGTTGGGAACATCCTTCGTGCTTAAATAACTATCAAATAGAGCTTTGAAGCTAAGGAAATGCAAGATCTCCAGAGAAAGCCATGGTGGCTCCAGAACTGGTCACAGCAGCCCCTATGGAAATCACAGAATCACTGAACTGTCAGGGTTGGAAGAGACCTTCANCACTGCAGGGGGGTTGGACTAGATGAGCTCCAGAGGTCCCTTCCAACCCAAACCATTCTAGGATTCTAGGATTCTATGATCTTAACAAGTCCTTCCCCAGCTCTCTTGTAGCCCCTGCAGATCCTGGAAGGCCACAAGAAGATCTCCTTGGAAGCTTCTCTTCTCCAGACTGAACAATCCCAACTCACTCAGCCTTGTCCTCACAGGAGAGGTGCTCCAGCCTCTTTCTTCTCTATCTGTAAATGCTAATATTTTACTTTAATGCCAAAGGAAGTTAGCAACAACAGACTTCAGGGGGAAAAAACCCCTGTAACTCATGGACCCCCTTTGTATTTTCTCTTTGTTTAACTGAGAAATCCATTATCCCTCCTTAAGCCTGTGGCTCTCACTCATCCATACTGCATCCACCTCTCCCATCCTGCCTCACTGTCACCATGAGCACACAAACAGGGAGACATCAGGGTTTCCTCTCACTGCAGGAGGGACCTTCTTCCTGAGGGAAGGAGGACATGAGGGTGTGAAAACAGCTCAGCAGAAGCTGGGCCACCTGCATCTGTCAGCTAGGAAGGCTGGAGGAGCTGGAAGCCTTTAGCCCAATGGGAATAGTTGAAAGCAGTGGATGTATCTGAATAGATTAGCCTATGGGATTAACCATGAATAAATTGGGCTGAGTTGAAATGTGTGTCAGTCTTTGGGAGCCTCACGATGTGGCTGTGGTTGATAGTCACTCCTCACCATTAACCCCAAAGCCTCTGGCTGAATTTCAGACCTTTGCAATGAATTCAGTGCTGGACTTACTTGAAATGCTTTTCGTTGAAGCAACAGAAGCAGAATCCAGCCTGTGGTTGCTCTTCAATAGAAGCTTTCTGCTGCTCAACAACTCGAGGTATATTTATTACCCTTTCATGATGACTAATTTTGCATGCTTGTGGCAACAGAGCTGATATTATAATTACTCTTTTAGGGTGTTAAGGAAAAATCATCCACAGCCTGGTCTCATTCCTGATATTGTTCATTTAAAATTAATAGAAGAGAACATTATTCAATAAAGTATTGCTTAATACAAAGCAAACAAGTTAATCCTTTCCCCCTGAGCCTGACAATCACACACATCCACAATCAGAAGCATCTATTGGGACATCTGAATTTTGTCACCTCTGTTGCTGATCCATGAACCACACAAGTCCTCAGTGTGCGGGGCAGAAGTACTTGGTCCATGAGCACTGGGTACACACAGAATTCCAGCATGGTGGGGGCTGGAAGGGACCTCAGGGGATCTGAAGTCTGTGGAGTACACAGGGTTTCTTACTGCAGGTTTCTTTTTTCTCTACCACTTTCCATGCAGGAGACATTCTGGGTTGAGAAGATCCATTCTGCCTGCAAAAATACAGACACACACATATATTTATATATAAACATACACAAAATATATGTTATCGTTTTACAGATGTGATCTCTTGGTGCATATTTTACTACAAAAGTCCACATTAAACCAAATTAAGAATTCCCTAATCCAGATTAGCATTGAAATTGGTGACAAAGGTAACCTCAAGATGCAATATGAAAGGTCACTTGGCAAAGTAAAGACCTCACAGCACTTAGAGAGCAAAGCAAAGGTCTCCTCTGTACATGGAAAAAGATTAGGCCCACAGAAAAGTATTGCTATAGCAACAAAATAATTTATGAGATGATGTATCACAAAGCCAGAGCCACAGGAAGAGGTTCCCATTGCATCACACTTCCCTTTGCAATAACCAACAACCTTAAGGAATGATTGTGCTTTCATCCTAACATTTTGACTCCAGTTTCTCAACATCATTTGGCAGCTCTCAGTCATGGGGGAAAAAACCCTGAAATGTATATATTGCTCCTACCCTGGTGGAAGAGAAGAAGCAGTGTTGTTACTATTTGTGGTGCCCTGCTGAATGGATAACTGGGGCTGGATGGGGTTGGTGTGGAAAAGTCACAAACAGCCTGTGAATCACAGAATGCCAGAGTGTTAGGGGCTGGAAGGGACCTCTGGAGATCATCTAGCCCAACCCCCCTGCCAGAGCAGGAGAACCTAGAGCAGCTTGCACAGGATGTGTCCAGGTGCCTTTGGAATCTCTCCAGACATGGAGACTCCAGCAGCTCCCTGGGCAGCCTGGGCCAGTGCTCCACCACCCTCCAAGGAAAGAAGTTCCTGCTCCTGTTCAGCTGGAACTTGCTGGCTGCTAGTTTGTGCCCATTGCCACTAGTGCTGTCCCTGGGTACTACACTGGTGAAGAGCCTGTGCAGAGCCCTGAGTGATGGCCTGAGGTGTGTAGCCATCCATCCCAGCCACCAGAATCCCTCCTTCCATCCTGGTGGGCAGCTGCTTTTAAAGGGAGCTTTACTAAAGGGACATTCTAAAGGTGGCANCAATGCTTAGAAATATGTGAAGGGTGAGTGTGAGGAGGAGAGAGCCAGGCTCTGCTCCATGGCATCCAATGGTAGGACAAGAGGCAATGGGAGCAAGTTGGACCACAGGAGGTTTAGTATTAACCTGAGGAGAAACTTGTTTGCAGTGCAGGTGCCAGAGCACTGGCCCAGGCTGCCCAGGAGGCTGTGGAGTCTCCTTGTCTGGAGCCATTGCAGAGCTGCCTGGACACATTGCTGTGTGAGCTGGTCTAGGTGCTCCTGCTCTGGCAGGGGGGTTGCACTAGATGATCTTTCTAGGGCCCTTCCAACCCCTGACATACCATGATTCTGTGATACTGTGAAGTCCCAGCTGAGCAGCTCTGGAAGAGCTCTACAGCCATGCAGGAAAAAGCTTTCTACATCTTCCTTTGGAAGACGAGTTTAAAAGTTAAAAAGAAATTATTATCATCACCATTTATCCTTTAAGGCTATAAAAATCTGCCTTTGAAACTCCTCTCCCCAAAAAGCCTTAATGCATTACCAAAGCACTAATTTTATTCTTCATTATTCCCGCAAACCCTGCATTTGGAAGCAAAGCTCCTGCTCTACAGAGTGCTGCTGTTTAATGTATTTCTGTATGTAGATCCCTGACAGGCACCATTTCTCTTGCCTCTCAGGTGGCTCATAGAGCCAGATTTATGGCCACAGTGTATAAATTCCTTGCAATATTGCTCCAGCATAATCAGCAGAAAAATCTGAGAGAGCACCCACAGCAGCCACAAAACACCTTCAGACACACTTGGACTAGGGCCACCTTCTTGAAGTAAGTCACAGGGACTCTGTTCCCTTTGAAATCAGAGGCTTATTTTGGGCCCCAATGGGCCAGAGGGACCAGGAGGGTCCCAGGACTCTGCTAGCCCCAGCATTGGCCTTGCCTGCTCTGGATGCAACAGTCATTGCCAAGCAGGACAGCCCAGGTTAGACACCAAACCTGGGGTAGATACTAAAGCTTCTGTTGGAGCTGGCCCTAAAGTGATCATCCTCCTGTCTGAGGTCACACCTAGAGCCCTGAGCTCAATTTTGGGCTCCTCAGGACAAGAAGGACCCAGAGGCACTGGAGTGTGTGCAGAGCAGGGCAAGGAGGCTAGGGAGGGCTCTGGAGCACAAGTGTGCTGAGGAGCAGCTGAGGGCACTGGGGTTGGTTAGTGTGGAGAAGAGGAGGCTCAGGGCAGACCTTAGCTCTCTCTACAGCTCCCTGACAGGAGGCTGGAGTAAGGCAGGGATTGGTCTCTTCTCCCAGGTAACAAGTGATAGAAGACAAAACAGCCTCAAGTTGTGCCAGGGAAGGTTCAGGTTGGATGTTAGGAAAAATTTCTTCCCTGAAAGTGTGGTTAAAGCAATGGACCAAACTGCCCAGGGCAGTGGTGGAATCACTTCTTTCTGCCCAGTCTAAATCTCTTTTAGTTCAACACTATCACCCCTTGTTCTGTCACAACAGGCCTTGCTAAGAAGTTTCTCTCCATCTTTCTTCTAGGCTCCTTTAAGTACTGAAGGGCTGCACTAAGGTCTCCCTGGAGCCTTCTCTTCTCCAGGCTGAACAAGCCCAACTCTCTCAGCCTGGCCTCACAGCAGAGAGCTTCCACCCTCAGATCATTTCTGTGTCCTCCTGTGTCCCTGCTCCCCCAGCTCCATGTCTGTGCTGTGCTGAGCACTCCAGAGCTGCCCCAGCACTGCAGGGGAGCTCTGCCCAGAGAGAGCAGAGGCACAATCCTCTCCCTGCCCTGCTGGCCAAAAACCTTGATTACCATGACTCTTGTAACCTGTGTTTTCCACAGGTACAAACTCTCTATTACACTACAGCCTCGACAAGCTTAACCCCCTTTTTATTCCAACCTCATCTGGCTGTCGAGGAGAATCACAGCATGCCCAGAGCCTCCTCTGCCAGGGGAAGGTGGCTTCCATCCTCTTGACAAGCCCCTAGAGGGAGACATGACCCAGATTTTGGGAGAGGACATGCCTGGGAGCAAGGCAACAGCTCCTGAGATCCCAGCTTCCAGGTGGGAGCGGGTGGGCAAGCCAAGGTGAAGGGATACTCCAGGTCCCAACTCTGCTCTAAGACCTCCTCACTGTGTGATGGAAGTATGGTCTTGATGACCTTCTGGTGAAGCAATGCTCAGTGTTGGCCTGATCTATAAAGCAGCCATGAAGGATTCAGGAGGAACTCATGGTGTAAGGCATCATACAAAGCCCTGGATCAAGCACAGGTGGGATCAGGAGGGGATGGATGGTGGAAAGAGGAGATCTCAGAGGGCAGCTGCAACTCCCCCTCCTGGGAAACTCTGATTATAGTAACCTCCAACAAGCCTGGTTTTTCTTTTAACAAAACACATGAAGATCCTCTTTCATCTCCTTGTTGATGATGACAGTAATATCAAAATTCAAATAAAGGAAAAAGACTTAAAAATGCCACAAAAAGAAGAGAACTGGATTATCAGTGCATTTGCATGGACAATAAAATATCACCCACTCAGGAAGATAAACTGGGCAGAAGATTAGCCTCAACTGCCAATTCCTTACAATGTTTCTCATTTCTTGGTTATGGCTATTTTTGCAAATTTCCCCTTTCAGAAATCACATTTCTTTCAAATCAGCTCCTTGCCCTAGGGTTGTTGACCTTTATTTCGCCCATCTGGAAAACAAATGAAGCAGGAAGGATAACAATATGAGAGACTAATCAGAAGTGCTGTTTGTTGGGGGTTTTTGGTTTTGGAAGCTTGATTTCCAACTTCTCTATTTCCCCCCTAAAGGCACTGCCAGCCATACACTGGAGAACTGCTCCCCAAGGAAAAAACAGCAGCTTGGTCAAAAATCTTTTTTGTGGCACCTTAGCAGGAGTGCAAAGAAGAAAGAAAAGAAATGAAAGCCAAATAAATAGTAAAAAAAAAGAATGCAAATGGAGCTGAAAGAGTCTCTCAAAGGCCAGATGAGGTACCCTGGTATTGCTAATAGAGTCTTGTTAGTCCAGATTTGACCCAAGAAGTTTAATAGGAGATTAAGTAGTGTGACAAGCAAGGACAAACCAACCTATTATTGCTAATTTTGGTCAGAGATGTAACAAAAGTATATTTGCAAATAGAGTTATAGAATCCTAGAATCCTAGACTGGTTTGGGTTGGAAGGGACCTCTGGAGCTCATCTAGTCCAACCCCCCTGCAGTGGCCAGGGACATCCCCAACTAGAGCAGCTTGCCCAGAGCCCTGGCAAGCCTCACCTGCAATGCCTCCAGGGATGGCAACTCAACCACCTCCCTGGGCAACCTGGGCCAGTGTTCCACCACCCTCGTGGGGAGGAACTTCTTTCTAATGTCCAGTTTAAATCTACTCCTCTCCCATTTAAAACCATTGCCCCTTGTCCTTTCCCTGCAGGCCTTTGCAAACAGGCCCTCTGCAGCCTGCTTGCAAGTTCCCTTTAGGTCCTGGAAGGTCACTAGTAGTTCCCCTGAAGCCTTCTCTTCTCCAGGCTGAACANCTGCAGCCAGCCTGGCCTTGAACACTGCCAGGGATGGAGCAGCCACAACCTCTCTGGGCAACCTGTGCCAGTGCCTAACCACTCTCTGGGGAAAGAACTTCCTCATCATCTCCAATCTAAATTTCCCCTCCTTATAAGAGGGATTGGGCTCTTTGGAGCATCTCAGAGCCATAGTTCTAGCTGGTGGATTTATGAGTTCTGTCATGCTGGGAATACAGCTGATTTGGGAGAATGACAGAAAGGCTTTGATTCCTTCTTGTTGTTGTTATTATTAGAAATCTGTGGGTAGTGCAATCAATAGTTTTTAGGCAGCTCTGTTAAAAAGGAGCACCAAAATGTATTATTCCATCAAATGCTATTCTTTCCTTCCCTCATCTCATTTGTTTTTCTCACCACTACATCTCACCCAGGTACTGAATGAACCTCAAACCTCTCTGCAGCTCTTTGTACAAAAACATGGTCCAAACTCCATGCAGAAGAGCGACCAAGAAGCTGGGGCTGAGTGAGCCCCATGGCTGGAGAAAGGTGGTTTATGTAAAGAGAGTAAGAGTGGAGCAAGAAAATGCATTTGGGGAGGCCAGCAATGAGGTATGCAGCTCCTGTGCCTGCACACAACCTTGAATAGCAGAACATCATTCCTTGATGACAAACACTGCAAATGGTGGCTAGGACAGGAAAATACCAGGGAATGGTTGGTGTCCTCCTCTCCACACCACTGAAGAGGAGCAGAGGGGCTGTTGGGGCTGAGTCTCCTCTGAAGGACAGGCTGCTTGTATCCCATAATAGCAGATTCCATTTAAAAAGAGCAAATGATAGTCAGGGGAATAATAAACCTAAGGAAACCATACCAAACCCCAGCAATACATCAAAGCCATTTCAATAGCTCTTAATACAGTCCCTGACATAGCTACTGCCCTGGCAAGGCTGGATGATGGAACAGGCAGAGCTTTCTGGGTTCACATCCATTTCATCCCCAAAAGTTGCTGGTGCATCTTGCATGCAAATTACAGATAATGATGGCAGTGATAAGAGGTTACACTTAGCTGACTTTGCTGCCAGGTAAGAAAATACCTAGTTGAAAGAATTTCTTTTGTGTTTTTTTCCTCTTAGAGAAAAAAAAATAAAGGGCACTATGCAAGAAGTTAATTGCCTAGGGCTTCTTCTATCTGTTAGCTAGCTGCTGAACCAGTGCCATAACTCAGAGTTTCTGGATCCTGAGAGGGGCAACATTATTTGATGTACTAGGTGCAATCCCCTGCTTATCAAATCATCTTGCTTGCCTGTAAAGCTAAGCTCCAATTTATGATGTTTTTATGAAGCCACAGATTGAGCTAAGGCTATAAAAATTGGGACTTAATATTCAGGAATAAAAATGCATAGACTGAGCACCACTGAAGGGAAAAAAAATAAGGTCTTGTATCCTCCTTGCTTTACCTGAGAGGAGGTTACAGTGAGCTGGGGGTAGGTCTCTTCTCCAGGGTTAACAGGGAGAGGACAAGAGGAAATGGCCTCAAGTTGCACCACGGGAGGTTTGAATTAGATATCAGGATGAATTTCTTCCCTGCAAGGGTTGTTAAGTCCTCCTCCTGCACCACATTCCCTCTCTTTGACTGTCAGCATTTACTAGGGTGATAGAAAA
>VWZO01021803.1:11436-21847 GCA_013396975.1 Bucco capensis | reverse complement strand
GAGCTGGGGGTAAGTCTCTTCTCCAGGGTTAGCAGGGAAAGGACAAGAGGAAATGGCTTCAAGTTGCACCAGGGCAGGTTTAGATTGGATATAAGGAGGAATTTCTTCCCTGCAAGGGTTGTTAAGTCTTGGCCCAGGCTGCCCAGGGAGGTGCTGGAGTCACCATCCCTGCAGGGGTTGAAGAAACATCTAGCTGCTCTCCTTAGGGCCCTGGGTTAGTGGCATGGGAGTGCTAGGCATGGTTGGACTGGATGAGCTTAGAGGTCTCTTCCAACCTTTGTGATTCTGTGAAATACACCCAGAGAGTGTCCCAGGAATGGCACCCTTGCCCGCAGAGAAGACACAAGACACAGCACAGGTTTGGGAGATTTAAGCCAGGGGAGACTTGCTCCTAGGAGAGTGTTAAGGCAGAATGCTGAGGCATATGATAGAAGATTGCATCCCATGGCCCTTGTTGCATTTCTTTTCATTCACACCCTTCATTTTTCTTAATTGATTTTCTTTTTTAAAACATGTTCTCATGTTTAAAACATGGGAAGAAATTCCAGATTTTGCTGCAGCTGTTTGGAGAGCAGTGCTTTCATTTACTCACCTGCAGAAGAGGATGAGATTCCTTCTTTATGTGCTTGATTAATGAAAGTAAGAGCTGGGATTTCTTCCCTAATCCATTCCTGCACTCCCCAGAGCTACCACTGCCTCTGACACACTTTCCCACCACCTTCCCTCCCTGATCTTTCATCACAGTCATTAGGAGAAGACACCCATCTACTTAAATGAGATCTCTAAGTCTCTGGTGGAGCAAAGCACCTGTTATAAAGTTAAACATGTATTGAGCAAAACATTTAAGCAATCCCCTAGCTTCCAAAGCTAAGCATTGCTGTGGTGAGATGAGGTTATTGCCATGCTCCATGTTAAGTGAACAACTGATGGAATCCAGGTGGAAAATCCTTAGGAAAACAAAACATAACTAAAGGTAGCAATTATAGCAGAATTGTTTAAAACATCACTTGGTTTTAATGTGGAGATTTTGGGGGTTTAATTAAGAAGTAGGATTGCTATGTTCTGATGTGTCCCAGTGGCTTCTCAAGGGATTTGAGGGCTCACTTGTTTGAAGAGTCCAGCCTTGCTCATTAAAGGGATGCACTAATGGCAGGTGTGGACACTACACTCTCTTCAGGAATGGTGTGGCTTACAGCTGGGCAGCACCTGAAGTCATTTTTAATATGATTTAAAAGCTATCAAAATGTGCAGCCTCTTCCAATGCCTGAAGGACACACACACACAGATCACCTCTCCAGGAGCAGCCTGGGCTAGGAACAAGTTACTCCCCTAGCTGCTCATTAAAATCCACTTGCTGGAGGTTTTGAAGGGATCTGTTGGCAAAGCAGTTCAAATGAGCACTGCAATTCTCTTCAGGCAAGGGGGAAAAAAAAGGAAAATAAAAGAAATAAAACAGAAAATAAATCAGCTGGGATAACTGGGACCAGAAACTCAAATAATGGCTGAGAGGAATCAGGAGCATGAGCACACACCAGCTGAGCAGCAGGTTAAATGGAGGTGGGAATGGCTGGCAGGGAGGATGGCATTGACTAGCCCAAGGTGGTCATCACCTCCACTGGCACACACATCCCATGTTCCCATTCCTGTTTCATGTGGGTCACTCATTTGTGTACTGGAATTAAAAGGATTATTTTCAATATTTTTTCCCCCTTCATTAAATTAGGATGCCAAAAACTACACAAGATCCAAGAGACAAAGCACAGGGCACAGGAGACCAGATCCTTTAGATGAACACAGAATAATCCCAGAGTGTTAGGGGCTGGAAGGCACCTCTGGAGATTATTTAGCCCAACCTCCCTGCCAGAGCAGGAGAACCTAGAGCAGCTTGCACAGGATGTGTCCAGGTGCCTTTGGAATCTCTCCAGACATGGAGACTCCAGCAGCTCCCTGGGCAGCCTGGGCCAGTGCTCCAGCACCCTCCAAGCAAAGAAGTTCCTGCTCCTGTTCAGCTGGAACTTGCTGGCTGCTAGTTTGTGCCCATTGCCTCTAGTGCTGTCCCTGGGCACCCCAGAACAAAGCCTGGCCCCATCCTCCTGCCCCCCACCCTGGAAGGATTGCTAAGCATTGCTCAGCTCCCCTCTCAGGCTGCTCTGCTCCAGGCTAAGCAGCCCCAGCTCTCTCAGCCTCTCTGCAGCACACAGGTGCTCAAGTGCCCTCAGCATGTTAGTGTCCCTTCTCTGCACCCTCTGCACAAGTTCCCTGTCTCTCTTAAGCAGAGGAGCCCAGAACTGAACCCAATGCTGCAGCTGTGTCCTCCCCAGGGCAGAGCAGAGGGGCAGGAGAAGCTCCCTGGCCCTGCTGGCCACACTCTTGCTGCTGCAGCCCAGGACGCCATTAGCCTGCTTGGCCCCGAGGGCACATTGCTGGCTCATGGGCATCCTGCTGCCCACCCACACACCCAGGCCTTGTTCCACTGAGCTGCTTTCAGCTCCTAACCTGTCCTGCTCCATGGGGCTATTCCAGCATCACTGGATGGGGTTTTGGACTAGATGATCTCCAGAGGTCCCTTCCAACCCCTAACACTGTGATTCCTTGGTCACTGCCCATGGCTCATTCTGCAAGCCTAGCTCAATCAACTCTTAGAATCACCATGCTGAATCTGCAAACCAAAGCACAGGTAGAACTGCAGTGGACAAACCCTGTCTGGGGATGCCATGCCCTGGCTGAATTCCTGGGGTTGCCATACCAGTTTGCTTGCACCAGGTTGAACTCCATTCACAGATGCACATGTGCATGGAGAAAGGTGTTTGGGGCCAGAAGGGAGACAGAAGGATACTGAGCAGGTGCCACGTGTATTTTTTGGACTTGATGGTTTAGAGGTCTCTTCCAACCTTAATGATTCTGTAATTCAAAGTATTTTTCCTTGCTATATAAGTTCTGCTATTAGCAGCATAGTCAGCATTTAAAATCCAAGATTTCCTTCACCCTCTCTCCATGTGCCTCCCTGGATCTGACAGGTGTGGTAAAATCAAATGCTGAGGCAGAAAAGCAATTCACAAAGCCACCACCTAAAGCAGGAGGTTTGAACACATCAGAGCTCTATTATATGCTTGAGTAACTCCTGCAACAAGAGAAAGCTCTGTATGATTGTGCAGGCAAGCAGAACTATGCAAGGAAGATGCTGTCCTGACTGCCACACACTGAGGCCTCATCATTGGCCTGGATGCTATCTTCTCTATGATTGTCCATCTGAGGTGGTCACACCAGGGAGAGATGGTAGTGATGTGTCTTTTAAGGCAGGTTCTCCTGCTTGTTAGGTGTTCAGTTTGACTAGATGGACAGTTGGTAGTTACTCAGTGTGGTTTTCGTTAGTCACACTCATTTTACTTTGTCTAAGGGTTGAATGAACTTGAACATCAGAAGTTTCATCTGAACAGGAGGAGGAACTTCTTTCTTTTGAGGGTGGTGGAGCACTGGCCCAGGCTGCCCAGGAGTCTCCATCTCTGGAGAGATTCCAAACCTAACTGGACTTGATCCTGGGCAAGCTGCTCTGGGTGCACCTGCTCTGATGGAGGGGTGAGGTTGGACTAGATGATCTTCAGAGGTTCCTCCTTCAACCCCTAACATTCCATGAAGGGCTGAAGCAGCAGGGCTCCTCAGCAGGCTGTACATAAATATAGGTATCACCTCCTTCCTCCCACACCCACCTGCAGCCCTTCAATAGAGCAGGAAAAGCACTACCTTCATTCAGGTAGTCCATCACTGCAGGAACCCAGAGAGCTTAGAGAAAGGATTGTCAAGGAGCCCATCATTTTGCAGTTAGTGTAATTAATAAGGTGTGCACCAAAAGCTCAGGGTGTTTTCAACACATGTTTTCAGCTGAATTGCATTATTGTTATGGTATAATAAAAGAGAGCCACATGTTAACAGAATGCCAGGGACCCAAGCTGAGGCAACTGCTCAACATCAGTAGGAAGAGACAAATATAATCAGGGGGGAAATAGCACATTTCCTTCAAAACCATTCTGGTTTTCAAGAGCTGGGACTTTTATTTAGTAGATTTTTGTGAAAGAGCTTCTGTTTATAGAAATTATTGGGTAGTGTTGGCTGTCAGAAACCACAAACAGGCAATTAGTGCACCAAGTAGAACGATTCAGTGAACTCCTCCTGGCAGTCTCCTATCTGGAGGCAAGCAGAGCCCCAGTTCCAGCAACAGTCAGGCATGGCTTTAAGTTCCACAAGATTGTCCTAGGAGCCTACTTGGGCTTCTCACACACTGGAATGTATGGCTAGGCTTCAGGAACGAAGCTCCAGGGAGGGATCCATCCACGCTCCTCCTCAGCGCCTTTTCCAAGCGCTGATAAAAAGAGGATAGCAGATAGCACCCTCGAGCCTGTGCTATGGATTTTTTTTAGGTGAGACACAGCATGTGCAGAGCTGGACCCACCCTTTAGTCCTAAGGTTCATCTGCCAGGGCCTAGCAAGCTTGGACGCTGGCNAAAGAAGTTCCTGCTCCTGTTCAGCTGGAACTTGCTGGCTGCTAGTTTGTGCCCATTGCCTCTAGTGCTGTCCCTGGGCACCCCAGAACAAAGCCTGGCCCCATCCTCCTGCCCCCCACCCTGGAAGGATTGCTAAGCATTGCTCAGCTCCCCTCTCAGGCTGCTCTGCTCCAGGCTAAGCAGCCCCAGCTCTCTCAGCCTCTCTGCAGCACACAGGTGCTCAAGTGCCCTCAGCATGTTAGTGTCCCTTCTCTGCACCTCTGCACAAGTTCCCTGTCTCTCTTAAGCAGAGGAGCCCAGAACTGAACCCAGTGCTGCAGCTGTGTCCTCCCCAGGGCAGAGCAGAGGAGCAGGAGAAGCTCCCTGGCCCTGCTGGCCACACTCTCCTTGATGGTTTGTAAAAGCTTAGAAGTACCTTGAGGAAATGGGATTGCAGGGATGCTGTGAGGTTGTTGTGATGGGGAACCACCTACAAAGCAGTTCAGAAGGCCTCCTGGAAGTCCTTCACACAGTTTGGGTTACATTTAATGGATAAACCCCATTTGGTGGCCTCAAAGACTCTTTACTTCTGTGTTTCCCTACTCCCCACCTGAATTCCACACTGCATCTTCCTACTGAGCCTCACTGGTGGAGATTGCTGGCTTTGCCATGAAAGAAGAATGAGTCTCAGCCTCTCTAGTGAGGGTGGGCTCATGGCTGGTGGAAAGATAGGAAGGACAACCCAGCCCTCATGAGAGAGTTGGGAATAACTGCACAGTGTCACCCAGTTATCTGCATGGCTTCCACTCTAGAAAAATCAATGGATGATGAAACAGAGATTTGTGGATGGATTATTCTGCAACTGAGCTGTTCCTGAGGAGTTCTCACAACAGGGGGAGAAAGTTTCTCATGTGCTGATGTAGAAGGTTCCCCTGGTCACTACAAGGGGGTTGGAACTAGATGATCCACAAGGTTCCTCCCAAACCATTCTATGAGTCTATGAAAAGTGGGCACAGCTCATCAGAGGAATAAATGCTGTCAAGAAGGCTGCCCTTTCTTCCTCTCTCTCCAAGTAATGTCCACAGCTCAATGTCCACCCAGGCCAGGGCAGTTATTCCCACCAGCACCTCATCTGTGCCAACACAGGTCTTGGGCTTGGAGTGGGAGGGAAGCACTGACACTTAGCTCCAACAACATCAATGACAGACTCCTTGCTTCAGTGGCTTCTTACTGACCTGAAGCACCAAAGAACCACCTTCAAGTCTGTGTGATCAGAGAGCTGTACCTCCCAGAGAGGTCAATCCAGGAGCAGGACCCTGCATGACCTTCATTAGCCAGGAAGCACAAGGTGGGCTGTCTTTTACCACCATGCTCCTTCCCATCCCTCTGCATTTTGTACCTATGAGAAGTTAACCTACCAGGTTCATCCAGATTCTAATTGGAAGCTTCCTGTTAAATGCAGAAGTACTTCTAGCCCACACTTCAAAAGGCTGGGAGTCAAGAAAGGAGACACAACACTTCAGCTCTGCTCATCTCTAATATATATTCCAAGGTACAGAAAGCATGGACAGTGTCAAAGGAAACACACAATTAGTGAGCAGTTCAGCCTGGAACACCATGCCATGCATTGATGAAGAGTGATACAGCACATCATCATTGTCAACACTATTCAAGCAGTGTAAACCTCAGTTAGAAATGTACTTGTCAGAGAAAAATGTGCCTTTGATTTCTATTACACTTTCCACCAGTAATTGCTGTCATCAGTGGCAGGTTATTATTACAGTTGAATAGAGTTTCAGTAATTACTTTTTGCACAGATTCTAACAGCTTTTAGATTGAATGATATTCTGACAGTTTGAATACTCTTGACAACAATTACCTTTTTCCTGGTTAACACTGATTCAGGAAAATTAAGAATTAAATCTGTTCAGAGGAAACACTTCTGGATGGCACTGGTAAAGTGGGTTGAGACAAAAATGTGTAAATTGCAGAATGACTTGGAATAAAAAAAAAGTTCTTTTGCTCTTCCTCTTATGCCTTTTTTTTCTAAATCACTTAGGGTACATGCAGTACATGCTGGTTAGATTACTGAGAATGAGGTGAAATAATTTCAAGCACTTCTAAATCAGCTTTCCCCTGAGCAGCTTGACTTGGAAAAAAGGCTTGGTGCTCCCACCCTCATTTTTTGCCTTATGGGAACAGTCAGATAACAGCTTCTGGCTTGCAGGGCATTATTCTTAATCTCACATCACTAGATCATTAAAAAAGCCCAAACCAACTCAAAACCAACAAACAAGTAAACTCTTACAGTGGTGGTCTGGAGAAGAAGAGCATGTTTGCTATTTCTGAAAATTGAATCTAATATTGTAGGGATCATGGCTCAGAATCCAGCATGGTAGGTGTTGGAAGGGACCTCTGGAGATCATCCAGTGCATCCCCCCTGCTCCAGCAGGCTCACCCCCAGCAGCTTGCCCAGCATCACCTCCAGCTGCCTTGGGAATTTCTCCACACAGGGAGACTCCCCAAGCTCTCTGGGCAGCCTGGGCCAGGGCTCTGCACCCTCACAACAGACAACTTTCTCCTCCTGTTCACATGGAACCTGCTGGCTTCCAGTGTGTGCCCATTGCCCCTTGGCCTGGCCCTGGGCACCACTGAGCAGAGTGTGGCCCCAGCCTCTTGCCCCCTGCACCCTTGAGCTCTTGCTCAGCATGGAGCAGCTCCCCTCTGGCTCTGCTCTGCTCCAGGCTCAGCAGCCCCAGGGCTCTCAGCCTTTCCTCCTGCCAGAGCTGCTCCAGTGCCCTCAGCATCTTCCTAGCCTCTGCTGGACTCTCTGCAGTAGCTCCTTGTCTCTCTTGAACTGGGGAGCCCAGAACTGGCCCCAGGACTCCAGATGTGACCTGGCTGGTGCAGAGTAGATGGGGAGGACAACCTCCCTGGAGCTGCTGCTCACACTCTTCTGAATGCACCCAATGCACTCAAATGGCTTGATTAAAACAAAAAAAGTCTCATGCACAAAACTGCAACTTAATTTCCCTCTTTGAGAGGATAAGTGGCCTTGCAGATAAGGGAGACACAATCAAGGTGGTACATCTGGTTATTAGGAAGCTTTCTAATGCTATTTCACATGACATTCTTATAATAAAAGTAGGAAAATATGGTCTTGAAAGAGATAAAATTACCATAAGGTGGAGGGAACAGTTGGCTGGAAAAGTGCTCTCAAGGAGTAGCTATCAATGGTTCACTGTCAAACCAGGAGGAAATCTCAGGTGAGGTTCCTGGGGGACCTGCCCTTGCTCCAGCTAGGTTCAATATTTTCATAATGACTCAGTTTAAGGGAAAAGAAAGAGATTCCATTTATCACATTTGCAATGATAAGGAGCTTGGGGAAGTGGGAGCCCTTGGGAGATCTGGATCAAAATCCAAGCTGATCTTAAGAGTTTGGAGTCATGGTCTGAAATGAAGATGAGATTCAATAAAGGCAAATGGAAAACATTGCACTTACAGAGGAGAAATCACATGGAAATGGGAAACTGCCAGGAAGGAAACTGCAGGATGGGGAAAGAGTTTCAGAGTTAGAGTGGCCAGTGAGCTCAGTGCAAACACAGGAATGGAACTGCTCCAGAAAAGGGGATTTCAGGGATTTGCTGGCAAAAGCATCTTACATGAGACCACAGTGCTAATCATCCTCCCCTTGTTAAGGTGAGACCTCAGCTGGAATGCTGTGGCTTCTCCTGAGACTTTTAAATGAGAGGCAAAGAAACTGCAAAGAGTTTAGTAAAGTCCACCTGAGAACAGCAAGAATGGCCAGGGCTGGAGATGGGGCTGAAGGTGCTCCTCAGCTTCATACAGACAAGTGTAGTACATTCATTTTGAGATCTGAAGGCAATTTCCATGAGACAAAACCATACAGGAGATGACTTGAACAACCTTCTGCCCCTCCAGAGAACAGAGGGCAGTCCCAGCACAGCCCCAGGCTAGGCACTAGCAGAGCTTTGCCAGCTCCAGGTTGATGGGAGGAGTGGTGAATTCAGAGGTGGCAACTATCCAAGGAGAATAGATTTAGTTTAAATCTCCCTCTTTTAGTTTAAAAATATCACCCCTTGTCCTGTCCCAACAGGTCCTGCTAAAAAGTCTCTCTCCATCTTTCTTCTAGACCTCCTTTAAGGATGCAAGAAGGTGTCCCTGGAGCCTTCTCTTCTCCAGGCTGAACAAGCCCAACTCTCTCAGCCTGGCCTCACAGCAGAAGCTGCTCCAGCTTGGCTTGAGTCAAAAAGATATAATCTATTACTGAAGAAAGAGAGTCACAATAAATAAACCCCACACTGCTCCACCTCTTCTTGCCTTGGACCAAGGAGAAACCTGGGAGGGGAAAGCAGCTTTGGGATAGAGTTGGGTTGGAGTTCATTGGTTTCTGCTCACTGAATGTCATTTATTCTCACCAAAATAGGGGCAAAAGGCAAGGAGTGGGTGAAGACTGAGCTCCTCCTCCATATCCATCCCAGGCAAGCTGCATCATTCCTAGGCATGGGATAGATGCCTGGAGGCTGCTACAAAGCTGCCATTGAGCCTTTAGCTTCTGATGCTACTACCAGCTCTGACCTCTGTGTGTATTAAAACATCATTGTCTTCTGCTCATGAGAATTACAGGTTGAGTTTATTGTTCTGCTTCCCACAGAGCCTTCTTCTTTTTTATTAGCATTGTGCCATCTGTACAAAAGCAAAATTCAGTCCTTTCAGGGAGCTGAAAGGAAGTAATCTTTTATATGCCAAAATCCAACCTTATCATATGTAAACCTCATTTTCTGGTAATGTCTCCCTGCTTCCAGTTCAGTCATTGAATGAAACCTGTTGTTACATGCTGGTAGGCAGCACTTTTCTCCAACTTACATAAATGGTGCTTTTAGGGAAACAAAACAGGAATGTGAGAAAATACTTAATAGAATGATTGCTCCAAAAGTACAGGAATTTCTGGGGAAAAAATGAAGTATTTTCTGTACATTCTTTAATAATAATAATAAAGGTGGCTGGAGTTTGTGGTTAATATAAAATTTGTATTATCAGATAAGCTACTCCAACCTTTAATCTTTCATCAAGGTGAGCAATCTGCCTCAAGTCAACTCCATTGCCTTGCTCATCACCCAAGGAGAGGTTTGTGGCTGGAGGCAGAGCCCATCCTCATCCATCCAAGGACCATCCTGCCTCACCTCATGGCTACAGATATCCCCAAAGTGACAAAACCACAGCTGTGAAATGCTGAGAGGACAGAGAGTGTAGCAGTCACCTCTTCAGTGATGGAGTACTGCTGTCATCTTGAAGCTTTCACCATGATGTTCCTCCTTTTAGATGAATAGTCCTATGTCCTACCAAGACCTCCCAGTGAGATCTTCTTGCAAACTCCAAGAAAATACCCCAAAATGTTAACTCTCCTTCATATATACAGACAAGTTTAGAAGCTCCCAACAAAAATTACTTCTCCAGGGGCTGATGGTAAGCCACAAGTCTACCTCTGTGCCTGGGAAAATCATGGAGCAGATTCTCCTAGAAGTTCTGCTAAGGCACATGGAGGAGAGGGAGGTGATCAGAGACAGTCAGCATGGCTTCACTAAGGGCACATCCTGTCTGACAAACCTAGTGGCTTTCTATGATACTGTGACTGCTTCAGTGGACAAGGGACAAGCTGTGGATGTGATCTAGCTGGACTTGTGCAAGGCCTTTGACACAGTGCCCACAACATTCTACTGGCCAAGTTAGACAGCTATGGATTGGATGGTGGACTGTTCAGTGGACAAGGAACTGGCTGGCTGGTCACATCCAGAGGGTAGTGGTCAATGGCTCCAAGTGCAGCTGGAGATCAGTGCCAAGTGGTGTCCCTCAGGGCTCTCTGCGGGGGCCTGGACTGTTTAATATTTGTATAAAGGCTATGGACAGGAGCA
>VWZO01021802.1:0-10373 GCA_013396975.1 Bucco capensis | reverse complement strand
CCTGGAGGTGTCTAAGAGACGGCTGGATGTTGTGTTGGAGAGCATCATTTAGTGGGGTGATAGGGCTAGGAAAAAGGCTGGACTCGATGATCTTCAAGGTCTCTTCCAGCTGGAACTGTTCTATGATTCTATGATTCTAACACGTGTTTGGTATTATAAAGTATTTTTAAAAGAGAATAGATTGCAAGGACCATGCAGGTCTCATCATCATGGCTAGGCTTCGCGAACGAAGATCCAGGGAGGGTTCCATCCATGGTTTTCATCAGCACTTNGTGTTTATTTTGCCAGACTCTTTTATAGAGTTTTCCGAAACGCTATATGCCTTTGCCAACCTATTGTCTATCTCTCTGTCAATCTTACCGTCTGAGGAGATGAGGCTGCCTAGGTAGTTAAACCGTTGGACTGTGATTTATAACACACCTTGGTATAAAATGCTTCTCTCTGAGTTAGAATCAGGTCCCTTACTTAAGGTAAGAGGCTTTGACAGAGAATCTTGCTTAATGGTGTCCTGTATGAGTAAGGTCATAAAAGCAAAATGTCTATAACATTACAGAGACACAGCTGTATCCTTTTATGATGGGATACGTGAAACAGGAATTTCTTTGTGTCCGCCTTACCTCCTCCTCCTTCTCCCAAAGCTTTTTGCTTTGTTTTCCAAACTGCTCTTCTGCCGCTGCCCCTCCCCCAGGTTGTTGACACTGGTAACCACGGTAATAAATGGGTGTGGTGTGTGGGGCAGGCTGGAGCGGTGGCTCGCGGTGCAAGTCCCCGCCGGGGCTCCCCAGCGTGGTGCGGGGTGAGCACACCCCACGGGCCGTCGGGAAGCGGGCCGGGGGGAATCAGGCAGGCACAGAGCATGGAGGTGACTTACATGTGCAAATCAGCTGAACAAAAAGACCGTCTGCTGCACAGGACCCTGGGTACGTTCTCTCTGACTATAAAAAAAGGCAGACAGAGGCGCCAGACACTTCCTGTTCCTGTTGCTGTTCCTGTTCCTCTTTCTCTTCGCCTCCTGCCTGACCAAGAAATAATTCGCAGAAGGGGAGAAAGGACCACCACGTGGCCTCCGCCATCTTGACCACGCAGTGCTCAGCTTTCCATCTAACTGGAAGTTTTTCTCTTCAGCCATCCAAGTCTCTGGCTCCATCGAGATCATCTCAGCTCGCCTCACCTTCTTCCCACTCCAACCGGACTATATTTCTTGCAGGCTTTATCGGGGGTGGGGAGAGAGAAACCCCTTCTTACTTCTTTCTGTATTTGCACTGTTTTATATATATATATATTTATCTGTTAAAGTTATTCTTTATCACTTTGCCTCGGGTGTGCATGTGTATTCATTTTACATTTATTCCTTTATCCTGGGAGGGGGAGGTCCTTATTTGGGTCTTTCCTAAAAAATAGTCTGGTCAAACCAGGACACCTTTTGATCTCAAGTATGGATGTACTCGTACTTGCACTGATTATTTACGGTTTCACTCACTTTTCATCATGATTCTCTTGCTCACACATCTCTTTCAGAGATGTGCCTTTTACCCCAGCAATGATTTTTTTAAAAGCGTTGTTTATTACAGGTTTATTTTCCATTTTGGTGCACAATTGTTCACTACACCATTTCTGAATCTAGAGCACAGTAATTCTGCTCTTGGCTGCTCTGAGGGCTTACTTGATCGTTCTTAAATCATAACCTGAAGATGTCCTTAATTAAGAGAGAAATTATTATAATTTCCCTGTGGCAGAAGTTTTTATTTTCCACTGGTTACCTCGTGAATAATACAAACAGAGAAATACTTGTGATTTCAGAAATATCAAAAAACAGCAAGCAAGAACCTGTATTAATCAGAATATGCACACTGCCACTCCCCCTTATCTTCTACACTACTATTTTTTTTCTTTCAGGCATTTGATACCTATGTGTTCAGCTTACATCAAATATGAAAGGAAGACGGTGGATGCGGCTATATCAGGCATTGATGTATTCCTTAGCTGGCAGATGCTGCAGTTTGCTGACTACCTCAATTAGGCTTAGGTACCTTACCAGATTTCAAAAGAGACAGCTTTACTCAAAGTGACACACAGCTTCTGGACCAAGACCTGTAAGTGTAATTGCCTTTGCTGTGTACGTGTATGTGTGTATTGCTAGGCATCCGATGCACAAAGCAGATCAAGACTTGCAATGTTTTCAATATGAGCTAAGTTAAGGTAGTTATTAAGTATAGTAAATGAATAATGAGTCATGTCTTCTTCCCTGCTACCAGATACTACAATGCTATTAATTAGCATTCTAATATAGAATCTGAAACCTGTCCAGCTTTTCTTGGAAGTCTTACACCTAAACATCAAAGTACTCTGCGTATGAGACAGAAGGCCCTAATAGCCTAAGCCTTCCATTCTTAGACAATTCGATTCTGTTACGGTTTGAGTGAAATAATGAGACTTGTGGATTGGAAAAGGCAAAGTAACTTTAACTACTTTAACTGAAAGCAGTAACAGCAGACAAATATATATAAATATAGATAAAGAGCCAGCACCAAGATCCAAACTTCCCGCTCTCCCTTCCGGTCGCTATGTTACCGTAGCTGAACTCGGGGTGGGGGGAAGCTGGATCCTGGAAGATGGACTCAGAGGCGAGAAGCAGCAAAGCTGGGCACAAAGCAGGATTGCAAGGGAAGCAAAGAAGAGGGCACAGAGGGAACTGCCCCTTAAATTTATACTGAGCATGATGTGTATGAAATGGAATACTCAGTTGGTCAGTTTGGGGTCACCTCCCTTGCCTGTTCCTTCCCTATAGGTACAGGCTCTCACCTTGCACCCCCCTCACCTCCCAGTGGAATCACAAATGGTTTACATTCCAATTCTTAGCTGTAACCCAAACATTTTAGGCCTAAGCTACTAGAAGCTGGCAATGTTTTGAAAATACACTACCAGCTTTCAGAGAAATGCAGTCACGTTTTAAAGGAACCTTGGCTAGAAGCAATACCACGTTAGCAGAATAAGTTCTGCTCCAGCCAGAACCAGGACAGATTCAAACAAATATTCTCCAGAAGTCATGTATTATTTATTTACCCTCTGCCTAACTTGGTGGTGGCCTCCCCACCCCACCCCCCTGCCTTTTTTTTTTTTTTCTGTTATCCCCAGGAAAGAATAAATAGTAGGTGGAAATGTGAAATTCAGAAGGTCTGAAGTAAATTTTTTTAAGCTAGATAAAGTGTGCACTTCTTTATTTAGAACCACAATATGTTTTGCAAATATATTCGTACCTTTATATGAAAGAACTATTTTTTTTTAAGTTTTCAAGTAATCTACCCACAGAAAAAACAATCTTCATGTGAATTCACAAACAAAATTCTCATTAATATTATGTATGCAAATAGAGTGAGAACTGTTTCAAGATGTTCAGCAAAGATATGATGTAGGAAAAAAACCAAATTTATCTGCAGGATTGCATAGCTGAGAAATTCTAAGAAGTTTTTTTAATTCAATTAATTTAGTCTTCTTTTGATTTGAGCAACTGTAGGAGAAGAATTAAAGAGCCATTAAGACCTCTCAAACACATCTCAAAAGAGGATTTTTTGCATGTTTTATTTTAAAGATATAGTTCCTTACTCATGGGTGATAAATGTTTGCCTTCTGACAATAGTAGGCAGGGAGTATACTTATATAACCATATTTCTTTGAACCGTGGCTGGAAATAGGAAGGGCTCAGTATGTGCAAAATGAGATGAAATTGAAGTAAAGCTGAAAGAGTTAGAAAAGAAAAATATTAGAAAAAGATGAGCAAATAAATAGCATTTCAGATAACATATATAGCTGTTGTGGAGAATATAAACAGAGTATTTCTAATCCTGGCTTTTAAACATCTTCCCTTTTTAAGGTACTGTCCTAGTGTGGTTTAGGAAAATACCTGTAGTAAATCTTAGAGTTTCTTTTTTCTCTTTCACAATCTTATGCCTCCTAGTCTTTTTTCTTCTCCTACACTGAATATGACCTAAAATATTCTAGTAAATCATTCAATTAGTGAAACTCTGTGTGTGAAATTAAATAGTTAACAGAAGACAAATGACAACTATTTAAGGACAAGTAGACAGTTTGTATTAGAGGCCTGGATTTTCACTATAATGCTTGAAATAGACAGAGGATTTTTTTGTTTGTTTCTGTTGTTTCCCATGGCAGCAGACAAAATGGCCTTCCATTCTACAACTACCACGTGCACATGAAATTATATTGGTCTTGTGACAACATTTTCCCTTTTCTTAAAACTGTATCATTGCCACCTTAGAATATCTTCCAAAAGGGACATTGTGCACCTATGTTTTGTGTGTTGTCAGTCTGCTCTGGATATAGCCATGCCCTCTCTGTGACACAGACGACCAAGCAAAAATTACCCTAGAGACTGATGCTTGGAGCCTTGGTAAAAGCAAAGACACTGTGTGCAGGTTTTATGGCAGCAAGAGAACTGTTCTTTCCCGGTGATCTTTCCCAAGCCTATGGAGACAAAGGAGAAAGTATGTGAAAGGTCCATTAGCGCACTCCGTAGATGTGTTCAAAGATACTATACTTACTACTATGTGAAGAGAAGGGGTCTAGATGCTACAGTTATTGCAAGTTGAAGAGAAAGGGCCTATAGGATCTCTTCTCAACCATTGCAAACAGCAGTGCCTGAGAACAGAGGAGCTTTGTATTTTTATTTCACTAACGGTGCCTTAAAATTCCATATTTGTAGTCTTACTCTTTCTTTGCAGGCACAGTCTGAAAATCACTTGGGGTCTTCTGTGGCCCCTGGTGCGATAACTGTGCGGACAGCACAGGGAGCATTAAAATCATTGCCCACAGTAAAGTGTGGGGAGTGATACCCATGTTCCTATAATCCTTGTATGGGTAGGATGTGCTCATTAGCCTTCTGGCAGTCATCCTAGGAGAAGGACAACTCTAATTCCAAACCCGGGCAGATGCATCTAGTTTAGCCCTGTAAGGCCTTCCATCTAAGAGGACACTCGAATAAAACCTCCATCCTAAGGACTTCGCTGCCAGCGTCCAAGCTTGTTAGGCCCTGGCAGATGAACCTTAGGACTAAAGGGTGGGTCCAGCTCTGTGCATGCTGTGTCTCACCTAAAAAAAATCCATTGCGCAGGCTCGAGGGTGCTATCCACTATCCTCTTTTTCTCAGCGTGCTTGTAAAAGGTGCTGATGAGGAGCGTGGGTGGAGCCCTCCCTGGATCTTCATTCGCGAAGCCTAGTCATACTATATACTCTTTCTTTGAGCTTTTCATTCTGAGCACTGAAGCAAAACGTAAAACTTTCTGTCACTTATCTGCCAATAGCAGCCTTCCTCCTCAATGAAATGATGTAGTTACTGCTGGTTTTGCACTGATACATGCTATTGTCAGTCTTGGGCTCCTGGGTAATAGTGATGCCTAGTCACTACTACTACAGTTGCATCCTTGCTGGGGAAAGCAAGTCCTTCCTCAGATGGAAGGAAAAGCAGATGATTACTTACCTTTTATCCTCCAGGCAATTATTATATGTAAGTCTTGTGCACAGAAGCCGAAGAAATCAGTTTTGTTTATAGAAATAAACTGCAATTTAATGCAACTATTAGTCTAGGCTTTTGGGTAGGTATTAGACTGTGAATTTTCATCCACTCCTGTCTTCTTCCATGACCTCTTGCCCTGGATTATTTTTCTCCAGAAAAACCTGAGTGTTCTATAAGTTGTATTTGTTATGTTTAGTGCTTTAGAAATTTTCATATACCATAAGCTAAGTTTCCGCTTGCAAGGAGAACATATTGTATATGTTTGATGTGATGCATAATAGTAAACAGCTGGAACATGGAGACTAAAAATACTGCATAAATTATATTGTGCTTGTAAAATGAAGTGTTAACAACAGTAAAAACACACCCATTTCTAATCTTCCAAACGTCAAGTAGTATAAGTCCAGTTTTCTTCATCAAAGGGCCAGATTTTTTAAAGCATTCATGGAAATATTAGCACACACATTTGTATGTGTCCAATTTGTTTAGGTATGTTAAGATCTTTCGCTCTATATAGATGCAAAGCATACAGACTTTTGTTCAGTCTGAAAACCTGAGAACCTGCTAATTCATTTTTATAGATGGAAAACTTGTAGCGAATGAGCAATTATTGCACCAACTATTGATATCTAAACACACTCTGCCTTGCAGTAATTTTTGTCTGAGAAAAACCCTTATGAAACTTCAGCAAAGAGTTCAAGATTTAACTCCATGAAGTGGCAAACATATATTAAAAAAAAAAAAAAAATAAAAAATTTGTCCTAGCTCTTAAATACTTACTTGCTCAAATATTATGTACACTGGGAGAAATTCAGGAACTATCCATAATTAGCCAACAGTAGACTTGGAAATGTAATCAGGTCTCCAAGCAGGTTATGGATACAGATATCCAAGAGACAGAATATCATCAAGCTGCTGCATGTTTGTAACCCACCATCCTCAAAAACTGTCCTGACTGGAAAGACAGAGTTAAGACACTCTGCTTACTGTACTATTGCTTCTGGTCTTATAAGCCCTCTTGACCAACCAAGTCCTACAGCAGAGGTCAGACATTAGTCAGACAGAGATCTGGCTGCGGCTTTTGTGGCAGGATCATGCAAAGACTTCCATAGATGCTCAGCTTTAAGGAGGCAACTAGTCCAGCAGTGGTGCATCACATCAAGAATTGCCTGCCTCAAGTCAATGAAAAGAGATTTAATGTACCCTAAGAATTTTTAACGCTCCTTGTCTAGATATTTATAATGTTCTGAATGGTTTCTTTAGTCTGCCTGAAAGACTGAAAGAACCTTGGAGCTCAGTTACAGTCACTACTTCATTACAGTTAATCTCATCCTGAGCAGGGAATAAATAAACCAGCATTTGATTAAGGAAACCGGTAATAAAATATTAATAACAGCAAATTCCCACCACAAATAAAATGCCCAGGGTAAGAAAAAAAATGCAATCTGAATGTAGAAGTTGCTGTTTAAATGTGTACAGGAAACAAAGTTAGGAACTAAAACAATGATAGGGAATGGTTGTTTAATATGAGTATCACTACCAAATGTTTGCTTTTCTGAATCAATATTTAGACACTGGAATATATTTCTGACTCTCTGTTTTCAAGAGTATTTAGTTCCTGGCATTTTCCAGGGCCAAGTATAGGCCATTTTATTGAGATATATTTTTGCTCACCTAAGGAAGACTTGGCACAATAGTTATGCAAAACATTTACATTGATGAAGATATGCAGTATTAGGAAAGAAGAGGACAGAAAGAGACTGACTCATGGTGTTCAGGTTCACTGAAAAGAGTATCGTTAACAACTGCATACATAGGAGGGTGTCTATCATTTCTCTGGCATACTTCAGTTCTTTAAAGAAACATTTCACTGAGGTGTGAAACATAGACTTTTCATGGGCTGATCAATGATCACATATTAATAAAATCAGGCCATATGCAGATTAAGAAGTAATGAAATTGAGTACACAAGATGCAAGAGGGGATCTGATGCTTTATAAGATCAACTTAATCAGCAGTATGTTGTATCATATATCAGCATTTTCCCACAGAAATTACAGACACAGGAGGTAAAATTACTTTGTGCCTCCTGGCTAGCTCCTCCTCCTAAGCTCTCTGAATTCATGTCAAAAGACAGAAGGTGAGTTTTAGTGCAAAAGTATCTCTCAGGAGCACTGCTGGGCATTACCTACTGTAATGGTGCTGGTACTGCTGAGAAGGAGAGGGGCCATACAACCCTTAGCTACAGGCATAATTTTATCTTTTTGCTGCACAATCTCTTACCTCTTCTGCCACCCTCTTGGACTTCTGGGTGAGTGATACAGGGCTGATAATCAGGTACTGGAGCATAGTTTGAGGAAGTTCATCTTTCCAATTTCTAGTAAGACATGTCCTCGCACATGAGCTGAAATGTGAAACGGTGTGTGATTGTCAGGCAGAGGATCAAACTTTCCAGGCAGAGTGCCCAAGCAAAGCTATTGTTAGAAGTGATTTCATCTGGGGGGGAAAAAAGTGAGCCTAAGGAGGGTGGCAAACAGCAACTTAGATAAACTGGTCTAGCACCATCTGCCCCTATGAGGGAGGGTGAATAAATGTGTGCCTGGTGTAGCGAAGACTGCCCTTTCTATGCTTTATAGCAAGGTCAGGATGCTCTGTTCCCCTGAAGCAATACTGAAGAGTCTAAGCCAGACAAATGGAGAAGCTTGAGCAGAAAGCTGCTATAGAAAAAACAACAGTGCAAGTCATGCTTTTCAGTGCTAGTACTGCCACCAACTCAACTCAACACAATGAAAGGTCAAAAGGTTTTTCAAAGATAAACTACAGCTGATGAAGTTATGGGTCTTTGTTAACTGTTTAGTCCACAGAAAAATATCTTTTTTTAAAAAAACAAAACTGAAACCAACAACAACAACAAAAAACCCAAACCAAAACCCTAACCTAAACATCTTTTCCTTGTTTGAAAATGCTGGACGAAAAGAAAGTATTTACCAAAAACTACATGTAAGCTGGTCATTTGTTTTAGATTATCTTTGGTGGTTACTGTGACTCTATTTAGAATAATGCCTTGCTTAGCAGAACTGGTCTACTATCTCTTTCAGCATTCATAATTTTCTTGATTTTTTTTCTTGGCTTCAGTTTGAAAATTGTTTGTAGGTTCTTAACTGCAAACTCTACCAGAAGGAGAGATCAGGGGAAAACAGGATTTGCCAAATATGATGAATTCCCTGCCCCAGGGAATGACCAATACCTGATTTGCTAAAGGAAGGCCAAAAAGCTTCAAAACACATTCAGTCAGTCATGTAGAAGATTCCGAAAGTCTGATGCCTGGAAGCCTAGCTCTAAGTACATGACCTTACTTGAGTACAATTCTACAAATATTATCGCACATCTGCACTCTCCTATCATCCTTTACCCACCAGTCAAATGTATTCTTTTCTGTGTAGATAAGTGGGAAGTGTGAAGCTCAGACTTTGTCCTACCTTAGGACCTGATCCAAATGTCAGAGCAGAAGAGTAGGATTTTTCTTGCAGCAAATGAAGATGGATGTGCTCTGCCTTCATTTCTGAGCTGAGCAGAACTCCACTGAGGCATAGAGATCAGTCTACTCTTGCGACTGTGCCCTCAGTCAAGGTGAGACAGTGTTCTTCCCTTCCGCTTCTCACCTTAATCATTATATTTACACTGTTGTACACAATTGCACAGCCCACAGTATACCATATTTCATACCAACTCCTCAAATTTCTTGACTGTTCATTGTCAAATACCTCTACCTATACCATATTTCATACCAACTCCTCAAATTTCTTGACTGTTCATTGTCAAATACCTCTACCTTTGCTAGAGCCTGATATCTTGCTGATGTATTAAAGGGCTGTCTGCTCTGTGACATGACTCAGTTCTTGCCATTTTTCCTCCATCTGTAAAAAGAAGCTAATAATACACTCATCAACAGCTTGCTGTGCATTTAATTTCTTAATGTCTGAGAAATGTATTAAGTTCCCAGAGTGCTGAATATATGATAAAATTTATTTAATTTTTATGCTTTTGATGCTGATATTTGCTTCAATGATAGTCTCATAACTGGATCAGTCATCATAGTTTGGAAATCAAATATCTGGAGTACAAACCTGGAAAATCCTTTTTTCCTAATTGGTGCACTGCTTATATCATGAGTAATAACTGCTGTGGCTGGGCTGAAAGAAATTAAGAAGACAATAAAAATGTCATGCAAAGTTGCAACGAATTCAGAAATAATCACTCATAATTTAGAGTTCATCATCCCGAAGAGTTATTTCATTTGATAGGCTTAGTTTATTATAAAGAATGTACTTCCTGTTGCATCTGAAACTATGTAAAAAGAAGCAGTAGTTTATGGCTGCTGTATACTTGATAAGGTATTAAAATTTTGAGGCACAGCAGAGGATGAATGAGAGGGTAGGGGGAATATGCATTTGAAGATTGTATTTGTGAGATGGATTGGAAATTGGTAGAAGGACCAATGGGTCAGTATGCCATCCTGACCCATTTCACAGGGAGGTTTGCTGTCTCCCTGGGGCTGGGAGACAAGCTTCCCACCCTGGTTAAACACTCTGATTATTACCCATTATTAGTTTTTCAGGTAGGCAGTGATGAGGTTTCTAGAAGAAACCCTAAATCAATCAAAAGAGATTTTAGAGCCTTGGGGCAGCAGCTAAAGGGATCAGGAGCAAAAGTTATTTTCTCCTCTATCCCTTCAGTGGCAGTCACCAACGAAGAAATGAACAGGAAAAGATATCAGGTGAACTTTTGGCTACGGGACTGGTGCTACAAACCGGATTTTGGGTTTTTCAATCACAGACTGATA
>VWZO01021801.1:18994-67438 GCA_013396975.1 Bucco capensis | reverse complement strand
CCCTTGTTAAATTGCATTAAGTTTCTCCCTGGCCTCTGCTTTCAGCCACACTTTGGACTGTCACCTCCAGTGGGTTCAGCAGATCTCAGCCCAGCAGGTCCCTAAGACTTCATGCACCCGGGGCCTGGCACTTAGAGAGGTGAAAGCTACACCACACAGATTCCTTGCCATCTTCCTTCTTGATGTGTCCCATGGACAAGCCAAGCATTCCTGGTACTAAAATGAGACTGCAGAGCCAAAATTGCTCTCTCTGTTTTAAAGTCTAACAAAGGCTCCAATTAATTCCCATTGGCAAGAGACAAGCATCTTAAATTCACTGTGTTTCAGTCCTCTATTTACTGATCTGATCATTAATGCTAAGAGAAGGGGAGGGAGGGAGGTAAGGGCAGAAGAATGTAAAACAATGGGGCTACCTGGGATACAAATTTCCAGCAAAATTCCAAGTGATGGGGAGTACTCATTACCACCCAGAGTACCTTGCTCTCCTACTGCCTTCATGGTCAGTCAGATGTTAGAAAGGATCCCTATGTCAACACACTTGGCTCCTGCTCTAGGACAGGCAAGACTTCACCAACCCCACTCCAGCTACCCCATGCAGCAAGTATATTACTTTAGCCTTTTTTTAGTAAAGATGATCAACCAGCTCAATAACTTGAGGAGGGCAATGATGGATTTGAGACCATGGAACTGGCTACCAACAGTAAGGTCAGTGTGTCCAGTATCTCCCAACAGGCTCTTTGTAGTTCTCCAAGTCAAAGCCTTTCCTAGACCTAGCCCTTCAACAGCTGGGATGAGGGTGCTGAGGATTCTTTTATCCAAGAAATCCCATCAGCAAAGCAGATGATAAAAAGGATACAGGGCAAAGCTATCAGAGTGCAGTTCACTTTCTGTCCACCACGTGGATTAGCATAATTAATGAAGTATTTGGAAGCTTATAGACTAGGAAGCAATGCCACCTAGTGAACAGGATGGCATGTGACAGACAGGGGACACCTCTGAAGGTTGGTGCCAGGGTGAGCTCTTGATGCAGCAAAGCTCCCACTGCTGCCACGGGGTTCAGCCCAGTATGGTATTGGTGTGAGGACTAAGCTGGTATCCCACCACGTGCCCCTCCCCAGCCTCAACAGCTACACAAACAAGTTCAAAGACATCTTAACAGATGAATAATTTAAAGGAAAAGGCATTTTCAGTAGGACTTGAATTTAAATTTCCCTTCAACAAGACCTTTTAAAGCTGGAAAAGACATAGCTCAAAAACGACAGATGGCTTTAAAATCAGAGATCAGATTAGCTGGGAATTTATAAAGGTATGGTAGTGAAAAAGCAGCACCCAATGTTACTAAATTTAGGATAAAGACTCAGCAGACACCAGCAATTAAATAAAAAATCCAAACAATTCATGGCCCAGAGGCTGTCACAGAATTTGGCAGTGGCTGACAGCCACAGCACAGCCACAACTGCTTCACAGAGGGCAACTGAACAATTTTCCATTAAAAGATCCAAATTGTGAGCAAGTCAGACTCTCCACACAAGATATTTGATGCAGCAGCTTTTTAGAGTGCTGGGCTTTTGGGTTCTCCCCCCTCACCACAGAGGAATTCCTGGTTTTGTTTAGTTATTTGCAAAACCATGTCAAGTTATAAGCATACAACCACAAATCAGACAGAAGTTACTACTGATGTGGTTTCCCCCCCCACCTCAGCATTTTCCATGGTAATAGAGAGTTATAAAAGCAACAGTCATGATCTATGGTAGGGCAGCAGTTTGATCAGACTAAAGACTTCTGGTATGCAAGACTTCTCCACCAAAAAAATGTTCAGGACAATTTGTAGAATTGATGGGACTCCAGAGTACTCCTGCTGGAGCCAAACTCTTACATGTTTGATACAGAGAGATTTTCAGTAGATTTGATGGTGGGTGGAAGGGTGTTGGGTGGGGGGGGAGGAGGGTGCTTTAACATACACTTTCTTCTTGCAAGTGTGGTGCAGACTTTGCTGGGAAACATGTGAGAAGACAAACACTGACGTGGCAGGCAACAGGCAAGCAGAAGACATCATGGCTTGGTCAATCCATGGGCAGGCAGCGGGAGCATGCAGTAGCACACACTGTTCTGCTGGTCCTTGCGTGACATCTGCTGGTCAGAAAGTACCCCAGGAAGAATCAGCTCGCTCAGGCTGCACCCCAGGTACCCTCAGAGCCACAGGGAAGGGCACCAGCTACAGCCCTGCCAAGAGCTTCACCAGGACCTAAATACTAAATATGGGAGCAAGCTGGACCACAGGAGGTTTAGTATTAACATGAGGAGAAACTTGTTTGCAGTTCAGGTGCCAGAGCACTGGCCCAGGCTGCCCAGGAGGCTGTGGAGTCTCCTTGTCTGGAGCCATTGCAGAGCTGCCTGGACACATTGCTGTGTGAGCTGGTCTAGGTGCTCCTGCTCTGGCAGGGGGGTTGCACTAGATGATCTTTCTAGGGCCCTTCCAACCCCTGACATTCTGTGATACTCAGTTTTTAATGTATGTTAAATGATCAAATAGTTCTTTTGGAAACTGACCCTGTATACTCCCCATTTTCTACATAGCACTGATCCCCTCAGTCATCTCAGTTGATTCTAAAGACTCTGCTCATCCTGTCTGGGGACAATCAAGCACAACAATTCCTAACTGGATGTAAACTTGAGGCATTACATTTCATTAGCTTGAACTTTTTGGCATCCTTTAGCTATATTTACCTTCTAAAGGAAAAAGCCATTCATCTGAAGCATGCTCCACTAGAGGACAAAGCAAGACTCTGCCAAAAATCAAGCCCTGAAGTCTCTTTCTTCCCACTACTAGCAGCATATAATAAAGATTATCACCTGGTGCTCACTGTGTGAGAAGCAGAAGCATTTCAGCATTTCAAATCTGAAAGCAGATCTCCAAAAACTAGTTTCCTGAATGAGATGGAAATACACTTACTAAAGATACACCTTAAAACTTACCTATACCTCAGACTTCTTTAAAAACAAAAAATCCTCTCAAACCCTGAAAGGCCAGAGAAGCCAGGAACTGAAATGTGAGCTGGAAATCAACTCAATCTGCAAGAGCCTTCAGGCAACCCTGGTGTTTGTAGCAGAGCAGAAGCACACTTGTCTGCTTTTCAATAGGCTGGAGCTGTCAGAGATGCTGAGGATAAACTGTCATGCTTTCAGTGTCCTAAACAAATGTGATGTTCAGCTCAATGCTGCAGCAGCAGTTTCTTCCTTTGCTGCAGATGCTGCCTGCATTAAGTTGATCTAAAATGCACAGGCTTGCAGCGAGACAGAGCATCCTATTTGAAGAGCAGAGCAATCATCCCTGCAGAAGGCAGCTCTTCCCCACATTTCTCTCCCACTCATCCCAAAGGATTCCATTAACAAGATGGCTCCTTGTCTGTATCAAGCTCATGTACCATAAACATGACCTGACCCACATTATCCAGTTAAATACATCTTATTTAAAGCTCAGGTTCTGCCCTGCCCTTCCTCCCATGACACATTTATCACAAGGCAGTGCAAACAGATTCCCCAATGGATTTTTGATCCCTTCTCCTCTCGGCCACTTCCCCAAGTTGCCTGTAAAGAGCCTCACGTAACATAAGCACTAGGTAAGGTCTGCAAGCTCAAAGCACTGCATTAGGGGAGATGAACTACCAGCAGTGCTGAAATCAAGCACAACAATTAGGAACTCATCAGAATTTCAGGCAGGAGCTGGAACTGCTTTGCACATGTTCTGCTTACTTGTGTTGAGAGACAAGAAACCAGTTGATTTCTCAAGATATTTCGCTCAGTTTGCAAGTTTTTAGCTTTACAGTTTGTAATATTACATGCTCTGAAAATGAAACTCAATCCTCAAATCCTTCTAGCTGGTTACTCGTAAAATCCATTAAATTCAGGCACAAGCAAACCAGACTCATCTTTTTCCCTCCCAGTGCCTATTACATATAAATAGTAATTATTGTTCCTGGCAAGGCTCTAGTGTCTTTTATGATTCTGTACTTTAACAATCTGATTTCTTAGTACTTTCCACTGAAGAATATATTTAACAAGCATCCATGTTCCCTCCTCCATGATAGGATTTTAAAATTATGAATGTAATAAAGACAATGATGTTGCCAGTCTCATGATTAATAGCTTATAGAGACATTTGCTCAGCCTTCCTTCCTCCCATTATCACAAACTCACAAGCTGTATAGCTCTGTAGAATTGAGCAAAGACAAAATTTAACTCTATAGTTACATGGCAAATTTAACAAGCACTACAAGGGCACCATTAATTTAGATTGATCTAGAAAAGCAATTGAAGTCCTGCCTGTTCTGTTGGCAGATCTGTGTTTTTTAAATGCCACCTTAGCAGAAAGTGTTTAACACAAGATTCCACTCTTATTTGTGCAATATATGACATCTCCAGTCTCATATGTTGTCACAGCTGAGCCACAGAAAGTTTTATCTCTGGGGCACTACAGAACAGAGAGCATCATCAGCATATAGTTCAGAGTTACTGAACTAATCAACTGGAGAGGCTTCCCCTAGTAACATAGATCCCAAAGCAAGCTGCTACAAACACTCCCACAACCATCACATCAGTTGCTGTTAGAATTAACATGAAACCCAAGTGCTGAAAGAAAACAGGGTTTAGGGCAAAACTCACTTTTATTACTTCACAGGAACATGAGCTTCAGTTGATGCAAGAACACACCCACAAAGCACAGCTGATGCTCAGTGGAGTTGAGTGTACATCACTTGCCAAAGCTTAAACTCTCACATCAACTTGAATAACTGTCACAGTAGATAATGCCAATCAAAACTCCCAGAAAGTAAAGACAGGTTCAGCAGTATGCTAGAGAGATGAAACACAAGCCAGCAACTCTTTACAAGCCTGTCTGGTTCAGTAATCAGTGCAGCTGAAACATTACAATTGCCTTCCCACTCAAGAGGGCCAGGTAAGAACTGAGCAGCAGCATGTTAGATAGCACAGGGCCCAGCATCTCACAGCTCAGAGGCATCTCTCTACTTACCTTGCAGAATCAAGGTCACATCTTGCATTGGTTAGATTCTTATCAGCTGCACGGTCATTTGTAACTATAGATTAAAGTAAACAAAATGGAAACTAATAATTCATTTCCAATTGTATTAAAGGTTTATTACTACTCAGGTAGCTTAAATTTGTCATGCACAAGATGGAGGCTTCACCAGTTCTGGGCTTATTTGTATAAATCAGCACAGTGAGACAATCTCCTCGGAACAAGTTGTGATATTTCAGCATCAGCCAAACCAGTTCAGAGTGATTTATGAAATTCTGAGGATCACATTAATGGAATTCCTAACACCCAGAACTATATCCACATCAATGTGCCTCTCATAATAAAAACACTCTACATAGCTCTGAATGTTTTAAGAACTGGTAAAATGACTACAGATTATGGAGTCCATCTCCTTAAGGCATCAAAGACATTCTCAAGGAGGAGTTAATTAGTCCAGTTTCACAGGATACACCATTACAGAGTCTGAGATTCTGACTGCCTGTGATTAATTTCAAGCCTGCACCAACATACTTTGCTTACATTAGCTCTGTTTCCAACCCCCCCCCCCCCTTTTTCTAGAGGCCTCTTACTGGTGTATTCACAGCTGGAGACCCAAGTGCAACTCCTCTGTACTGCCCCATAACCAACAGGAACACTTGTCAGCAAACCACTAGATGACAAGAAAGCACATGAGAAGTACCTTCCAACATGCCTTGTCCCCCACCCTGTTCTCCAATTCACAAGGCAACAGATACAAATGCAAACTCCCCTCCCCTCAAATGATCTGGCCCACATATGCACTTCCTTCAAAGCATTCATGTTCCTGTTAAGCACAAAGTTCACAGGAATATCCTGCTTGGATTGATGCCCCTGGATAAAGGGATCATGATTAAAGACTCCTCCCAAGCTCTTGTGTAGTGTAGAGCAAGATGGATTCCTACTAACCAGTACCTGTGGTCCAGTGCTCCAGCACATTCCCATGCAATGAAAAATATCCATCAATGAAGCAACTGCCACAAAAAAATGAGGGTCTTCCTTGGAGGCACTGAGACTCCCAGGCTAGCACACTCACACCAGACCTTTTCAAGCTTCCTCACCAGATACCTTAAGTTCTGAAAACAAAGGCAACTTGCTTATGCAGCTCCCTTACTGTATTTCACTTCCTTTCTGCAGGGAGTCTCTCTTGAGGATATAGCTTTGCTTGCATGCATCCAAAGCTGGCACTGTTTTCATGTCTCTTCCTGGCCACCCAATTCTCCTCTTCCTTCATGCTGTTACCCTGTGGTGAGAACTCCTCTGGGTTAGGAGCAGCCTTTTGAGTCAGTTTGAACCTGGATCAGTTCAGCATGGCAGAACATGGACCATTCATGTGATAGCAGTGCAGAGGAAAGAGGAGAATGAAACCACTGGTGCAGATGTTCTACCCTGGCACTGCTCACAGTCACTCTGCTGTTTGAATCAGGAACACTTGATGGGAAACACAAAGAAACCAAGTGCAGTGGGGTCCTCTGCACCATACCATGGGTAAATGTAGGTTTAGCCAGTCTGGATCTTAACAGTTCTTTCACATTCACTAAATGCCTTATTTAAATTATCTAACCAAGTGCTTCAGGCCTTCCTTATCTTGCTAAATTAAGCCAGCCCTTGCCAACAAAAGGAAAGTGGGAGGGCACTGCTGGACCTCCTTCTCTAGCACAAAACAGCATGCACATTTGCAGCTTCTAGCCTGACTGTGCTTGGTGCTCCCTCACTTCTCCCTGCTCCCTCCTGTAATCTAGAGGGGATTTGCACCTGGCTTAGCTCAAGTCTGAATTAATTTTCAAGACAGGGAAGTCAAAAGTGGTTTTCCTCTGTTAGAAGGCAGGTCTATGGTCAGACACAAAGTGAAGCTGTGCAACAGATGATGTTTAGCACTGAAAATAGTTTTCCTCTGGGCTCACTCCTTCATCTGGCAGAAAAACACAGCACTGACATTTGCTGGTGTAGCAGTCCCATACAACCATCTCTTCAAACAAAAATGCTCTCTTCAGCAAGGAGCACGTCATAGTTTACAGATTAAGGAGAAAAAAATGAAAGGCTCAAGATCCAGTCCTCTCACTTATCCCTCCCCAGTGCAGCAAAGTTCAGTGGTGGACTCACAGCCTCCCATTCCTCTGGAGAAGAATGACATAATCTTGCCCACCACAAATGCTATTCTTCCCAACCAGACCCACTGGTGCTGCTGAACACAAACAAAAATAAGGATGTCTGAGACAATCAAACAGCAAATGCAGCACAAATGAATTTATATTTGAACAAAGGCAAAAGCCAATGGGAGGTTAACCATGACAAGCCTGAAGGGAGTTCATTTGAAGACAGAGATGCCAAAATGGTACATTTTACTGCATATTGTGGAACTGAAAAATAAGCCAAAGCCATCTGAGATTTAAGCAGTTACAGCCAAGGAGTTTATCTTAGTATCTAAGATGTGACTCTGCAGGGCCAGCTTTATAATTCTCCTTAATACACACATCATGGAGACTTCTGCAGCATACAGGAACATACCATAAATCTGACTGAACACCCTTGTACTTTTATTTTGTACTTTTATTTGTGCAAAGGCTGCTTTTTACCTATAGGGACAGGCTGATAAATGTTAACAGAACAAACTTTATTAGCAAGTTGACTATTTCAAAAAGGGGTCTCCACAAATTAAAACTGTAAATGATCTTTAGCCACCCTAAGAAGTGGCAATTCAGTATTAGACAGTCACAGCAGGGTCAATGGAACTATCAAATAGGTTCTAGCTGTTCTTTTTATGGCATTGATTTTTCTTTTGATACATTCAAAGCGTTATTGCATCAGAAAACATATCATGCATCTTTATGTTTCCAGACAAAATAACCTGTATTTGTCATTTCTAGCTACATCTCAAAGGTGCACCAAATCTACAGTTTTATGGTTTTAGTTGCATGCTTTGCCTATATGCATGCTGCCATAATAAATATTAAATACAGGAAAGAACATAAGAGAACCAAACTGACATAAGGAATATTGTAGGGCAGCTCTGTTATGTTCTGCCAGCTAAAGAACTTGTCAAAAAAAATTGAGGTAACAACAGTGGCCACACCACTCAGCTGAGAATCGCTCCAAATTCACCGAGGTTTTCAGAAATTCAAGTACACAAACACCAGCTGCAACTTGTCAGAAATGCCAGAGAAATTAGCTTGGCTGCATTTTATTAGTCTATTAGCTGGCGATCACACAGCTCCTTGTAAATCCTTTTTCTCACTCGGGGCATATCTTCCTGGGAGAACTGAAAAGGCTGGTCTAAGGCGAGGCACTTGCAGTACTGAGGAAAAGGAAAAGGCTGCATTGAAAAAAAGGACTTGGGCTAGATGAACAACACAGACTACTCATCTTTGAAAAGCAGTGCTCTTACCTGGAGCACAAAAACCCCACAGTCACTGTCATTTTTCTGTTGTGGAATGCACTAAAAGGAAAAGAAATAAGAAGAGACATGTTAGATCTTTACTTATCCTTTTATTCTCGAAGTCCTGCTTAAAGTCCAAAAGGAAACTGGGTGTCTCGTTCTTAGAGCTAGCTGTTGTGCAGCACTACAAACTGGAGCTGTAATTACTTATTCTGATCCCAATTTTTGCAAGGTGACACTCAACACCTCGTTAGAATAACACCTAACATTTAGAAAAATATACAGTGTAGGACAGAAAACAAATTACAAATCTTTCTTCCAAGTTTATTTTCTTCTAGTGACCTACAAAGAACAGCTTCTCGATTAGTTTAAATAAATGTTTGTATAGCATTATCTGCTTTCCACAGCACCAAACTGTATCAGCAAAGTCCCACAGGCCTAGAGGAAGATTACTCTAAGCATTCATTCTACCAGCAGTGGTACTCCTCCCCCAGCCATACCAAAGGGTCTCAAAGTTAACATGAAGAGTCGTACATCATCAGACAACAGGACTGAGCAAGGCAGTCTCAAATTATAACTTCCAACCTTCATTATTTCTCCAAACATGCTCAATTTTGACATGTGGAGCTAAAAAGTCCCACTCACTAGTGCTGCTATGTCTCTTGCTCTTGAAGAGGGAAATGAACTCTTTTTTTTTTCCTCCACTCCCAGTTCATCTTCCTCACAGAATGCAGAAGGACAAACTCTGACTGCACAGAGTATGCATGAGTGCAGAAAGGAATAATTTCATCATTCTATCAGCATCTAAAAATAAATCAGTGTGAGGAGGGAGCTGTTTGGAGTATGTCTAGTGTGCAATGACCTGTTTTGTATCTTTGAAGACATTATGGGATGGCTACGCAAATCACATATTCCCTCATTTACACTACACACGAATTGTTCCTTTTTATTGTTGCCAGACTTTGTTTACTTGTGATCAAATGCAATATGCCACAACCAGCCCTGGAGACCAAAGCCCTCTATCCATAGGAAATATAAAATGTAGGCAGTAGCAGCAGCATCAACCTATTTGCCTCCCTCACCAAACCCCATCCCTTTGGCATAGTTCAGAACAAGCTTTTTGGGAGAAGTGAGGAAGCTGAGTCTCCAGCTCATTCAGTTCTTCACCTTGTGCCAACATAGGCAGCAGCTACAGGTGTTGCTGCATGCATGTTTAGATGGCCAGAGATTAAGCTCAGATTAACTAGCCAGTGGCAGAAAGTAGGAGAGTCCTGGTGGGAGCTGAATGAACGACAGAGCTCTAATTCCCACATGTAACCAACCATTTGTGTTGCTCCCAGGACCCTCCATGTGGTCAGCAGAAAACAATTTACTACTTGTACAAATAGATGGGTTTAGAAGTAGCCTCCCATATATTCAGACTCCAGGGCTCAAAGTGCTGCCATTTACCTTTGTTACAGCAGTCTGCCAACCCTGAAGAAACTCGGGGTGATTCTTCTCTTTTGCTTCAGTCAGCAAATACTTTCGAATATTCTTTCAAAAGGGAAAGAAAAAAAGCCACAGGATTATTCACCAGCTACAGAACAAGAACATTGGCATCTTTGCTGGTATCCTTTTGACAACGAGCACAAATCTCAGGTGAGCATTAAGCATTAGAAATTGAGCTCAGACCTAGAGGTAAAGAAATGAACCTCTGGTGGATACTGTGCCTTCTCCCATCAAAGCTCACTTTGGTCTATCAGGGGGAGCTTTAACACCCATCAGCCCCACCATATGCTGCAATACTTAACAGCAGACTAGCAGTGGCACTCAGGCAGAGTCAGAGTGCTCTCAGACATGCAGAGACACACAGCAGTCTGCCATGTGTTCTCTCCCAGCTTCCTTGGCTGGCACCAAGAGCCTTACATTTGATATGACAGCATCTTCTTGCCTGAATCTCAACCCAAGACACTGAGTTCTGCAGCCAATCAACAAAGCTCCAGTGAGAGTTTTAGTGACACACAGGGAAAAAAAAGTCTGACAAAAGCTAAGAGAAAGAAGCAAGATAAATGAGCCTATGGTCTTGGGTTAAGCAAATCCTTCTACTTTTGTGTAAACAGGCTGGTGTTTCATAGCACAATTTAAACACACTCTAGCACACTACCATTCACATTAATGGGTGGATCACAGTGGAGTTTTGGGTATTTGCCCCCCCTTCTACTACAAAGGGCAAGAATAAAAGTGCTTCATGTTTGTGAGACATTTAAGTGCAAATGCCTTGCCTGGAGCAGGATGGGAGAGACCACACTGCAAGACTGCAGGACTACTGAGAGGGACTCCTGGTTCATCCTGCAACTTCAGAAGCTAGAGAGTATGAGGTCTCTTGCTCCCAGAACAAACATCAGCTTTATCCTCAGCAAATGCCAGCAGGAAACTAGTTATCTTCATTCAGAAGTCCTAGCTGGGAACTCTCCTGGGTACAGTAACTACTACTCTTCTGTAAGCCAACAACTATACACAGTTAAAAGTAGAGGGCTGCTGCATCAACCAAGCAATTAAGTTGACAAAATTAGCTTTTGTAAGAGGGTCATTACAATTTGCCAGTCCCAGCAAAAATTTTCTGGCTGCTTTACAGCAGGATGACTGATCATTTAACTCATGTTCAGGTTGCAGCTTCAAAAGGTTGCTGAGTTATAATCAGAGGTACACACCCCACACCAATGCAGACAGAGGAAAAAAGGCAACACACTGTTAATAACACAGTAACACACAAACCCCACTGGGCAGCACTACTGCATCTTCAGTCCCATGCTCTCATTCAGGCAAACTCCCCCAAAAAAGGGCCACAATTGATCCCTTCCTACATGTGAGTCTCTCAGCAGTTTAAAGAACTGCCTTTACTCTCCTTCTGGCTAGGCTGCTTCTTTCTGGCCCTTGGCTTTCAGCCCTTGCTCTTTGCAGGAGTGACAAGACAGAGCCACAAAAGGTGTGCTGATTACAAGGTCAGGCTAATTAGGCAGTAGGCAATCTGACCTCAACTCCCAGCTCTGGTGTGACCCTCCAGGTTTGTGCTTCAGACTCCTCAGCAAGAACAAGCTGATTTCCATTTCATACACAGCAGGACAATAAACAGACACACTGCATTTAAAGTTTAAAGCCCAACAGAAAATGGGGGGAGGGAGGTGTGTGTTTAAGAATAAACAGTTCAAACTTTGCAGACACAGTTGTCACTCTTACCTCTACACAAAACTTAAAATGAATGCCTTGGGAATCATAAAATGAAATAATTCTGTTGGGGATGTTCACAGTAATGAGGGACCAGTGGACTTCCAGGTGAATAGGAATTAACAAGAGAGTCTTTTTGAACAAGTCCACCTGGCAAGAAGAACAATATACATTAGAAACAATTCCACAGGCAGAACACAGTAAAGCAAGAGATTAATCATATCTAAATCTCCTATGTCATCCCCTAACTGAAACCTTCTTTTGCCTCCTCCACTTTTCACTACATTTCTCATCTTTATCTCATACACAATTTACTAGTAGGTACAAAAATACACAGTTACAGCCCAGAAAGTGGCTAAGGAGCATTGTACAGTATCACAGTTAATCACCACTATGTTTGTTCCAAAACCCTGCTCACGTTGCACTTTAACATCTGTGTCAGAGTGGGTATCTTAAGTAATGAAGGTAATACCATCAAGTCTCAATTTGAGTTAGCTACTTATCTTCAGTAATGACACTCCTGCAGTTTGAGCACCACTCATCATTTCTATCAGAGCTGCATCATGGATAAGTGACAGATGAAGCAGCAGTGACTACCAATACCCCACAAATCCAGCAAGCTGGTGCAATTTAACTCCTGCTGTAACACAGGCTCTGTAACCTGACAAAGGAAGGCAGAAGAGGACTGCATGATGCTTTGGTGAGCAGAAGAAAGGATAGGGTGAAGGCAGAACAGATTCATCTGTTTTTGAACTTAATTTTGTAGCAGATGTACTGTGGTCACAGGCAAGGAAACAAGGGGGAAGGTCTTAAAGTACAGAACAAGTAGATCAGATACAACACCCCCAGTGTCTGGATGGCAGATGAGCCCTTCTGCTTTTGGAAAGCAGCCAAGCCAGGGCCTTTCATGATCTTCCTTACCCCAGTTCCTCTTGAAATGGGTGTCTAATTGCTGGGGTTTTGATGGAATAGTCCAGAAAATAAGCAAAAATAGAATGCTGAACTAAATGAACTCATCCTGTGCGAAGATTTCTATGCTGTCTTTTTAAGTACAGTGCAATTTGAACACTACAGAATTGCTGCATTACTGGTAAGGACAGGTCACTTGTAGGAAAGGAAAGTGTATTTTTTGAGCAATACTAGAAAGCTTAAGACACCAAAAAGGTCTGAGCATTCATGTTAGATACCAGCCCAGCCCTTTGATTGTCACAAGCACTGAGGATCCCTGCTCCCACCTGCAGGAACTGCTTCCTGACCAGACTACAGTATGCTCACTACACAATGATCCAACATTGTTGGAGAGAAGCAAGGAATTGTCAGCCAGCAGCATGCTGAGCCCACAGAGGAAAACTGGAACAAGAGAATGAACGATGCTTTCTGTCCTGTCCAGCACCAGCAGAGCCACGCTAAACTCCAGGGTCCTCAGCTGACTGGGGAACTGCTGCAGGCATGCAAACTTGTAGCACAAGAGTGGAAAGAGACAGCCAAAAGCTGGAAGGGTCTTAGTTATGACCTGATGCACAGAAAGAATGGTGGCAACCTAGATTAGCTTCCCCAAGACAGTGCCTAGTCAGCTAGCTGACATGACAGTAGGTCAAGGCAGGAGTGCCAGTCTGACCAGTGGCCAGAAGGGACAAACACAAACTGGAGTTTTAAAAGTAGTGCAGCTAGGTCACAGAATCTTAGAATTGTCTGGGTTGGAAGGGACCTTAAAGCTCCTCTAGGTCCAACCCCTGTGCCTGCCCTGGGCAGGGACACCTGGCACTAGAGCAGCTTGCTCCCAGCCCCAGCCAGCCTGGCCTGCAACACTGCCAGGCCTGGGGCTGCCAGCACCTCCAGCTCTTTCTTGTAATGGGGGCTCAAAAAATGCTTAGTTCCCATTCTTGTTTCAGAGGTTCTTCAGGAATTTAAGTGTAAATGTAGCAACTGTGAACAATTGTCCTGCTCTCATGGTGCCTCCTCAGCAGCAATAGAAACACAAGTTCTGCTTTCAGAATCTACCTTCACTTTTGGGCTTTTTGCAAAACCTGAGTTGCTAGAGAAAAAGAACATCTAAAAAAAATAATCTGTGAATATTAAGCACCAATATTCAGTCTCTCTTTAAAGAGGTTTTAATAAATTATATGAATAGATTTTATATTTGGATAATGAGTTCATCTGCAGCATTTCACAGATGTGTGCTATTTAAGTGCTTCTGCAGAAAGATCATACATTCAAACATGGCCCTTGGTTAGTCTTGCCTCATCTCCCATATTAGAAAGGACAAATGTTCACAGAAAAAAAACAGAGCACTGCTCTTTGTATTAGCTATCTCTGAAAATATCACAACACCTGACATGGTATGGCTTCTGGAAAGCAAGGTGAATTCTGTTCTTGTCATGCAAACGAGAGTTTGGCTTATTAACTACTGGTCTCTAATTTCAGCTTTCTAGTACCTGTATGTGTTACCCAGGAGTTGCAATTTGATCTTATCAAACAGTCCCAATTTGAGATAAAAGGAAGAAGCAGAATTAAGTCTGCTCTCCTGTAGATTAGCATACCTGGCACTGTCAGCAGCACTAAGAGACATTTCTTGCAGCTAAATTAAGTGTGCATGAACACACACAGAGATAACCTACCCCTGTAGATGAAGCCATTCAAAGAACATTTTCACAATATAACCATACTAAGCTGAATAGTCCCACCCTACTGTTTTTATTAACCTCTCCACACCCTGTACAATGCCTTTTCAAACCCACCCTTTGCAGATAGCTAACATACTGTAACCAGTTTCAAGTTAGTGATTCCAGGCAGCCCAAAAGAACCAGAGCCCTGCTGCCATGGAGTGAAAGGATACCTTCTTAGTCCATCGCTTCACCCCATTATAGCCTTTGGTTACCAGCTGTCTATGGAAAAAGCTGTTAAAGAAATGAACCTAAAAAAGAAAGAGAGGAAGAATGAGCACAGAAATCTTCATGCACAGTCATTGCCCTTGCCCAGGATAATTAACATGAAACAATTTCTAATGAGGCAATACTTATTGCAGGTTTAGAAATCAAACTCCAGTAGGGACAAAGAGAGGCTTTGCAAAGCCTAAACTATTGCTGTTTTTCAGCAAGGAAATAAAGCAAAGCTTATTTCCCTATAGTGTACAACGTGAACCCCTGCAGCATTTCTATTTACACTTTTATATCTCCAGGGCATATCATGTTTCATTTTTTGTTGGGGACAGACTTGGGAGAAAAACACCAGGATAAGGAATTCAAGGTTTTGTTTTTCTTTGCAGAGATTGAAGAAGAGAACACTGGACTGGCAAAGTAGAGGTCATGAAGAAGGGAGTCACTGCTGGGTTCAGTTGCTGGAAGCTCTGAGATAAAACACTTAAAAAAAAATTAATCAAAACAATTATGAGATCTAATTCAACAACATGGTAATTTATATGCAACTCCTATGAGCACCTCCAGACAGAAACAATAATCTGTTATTTAAAAGCATTTTTAAGTTATACCACATCCATTTTTGTAACTAAAGATCTACATTTATGGAAAAAACCATAGACTTATGTTAAAAAAGCCTATTTAGCTCCAGGTTAACACTATTATTGCCTGTGCTTAGCTGCTTGCAATTACAGGAACAGATTAATACCCATGGAAATCTGCAACATCTGTTTTTAATAATTCTGCTGGTGTAGAGGTGGTAGTAGGCTTGAGTTATTACTTGAAAAAAAAGTTAGAAAATTCAGCATTGAAAACACAGTGTAACACCCATTAGCTATGCCAACAGACTTCAAAACTACTTGCTGAGGTACCAGCACAAAATCTCCCATGAGGATTTCAATTATGCACTATGAAGAAAAAGCAGACACAAGCAAGCAGATACAATCTCCAATACCACAACCCTAGCACACACTTGGGAACTACAGAGAATACTAATGAAGAATCACCATCACCACCAATCAAAGCAACAACATTCTTTCTTTTGAGCTTGAAGATTTTAAGAGTTACATTCTGCAGAGCCCATCTAAAAATGGCTTTGTTTGGTTCTTCCTTTGTGGTCTCACCTGAATATCGTTCAGCTCTACAAGTAAACAGATGGCTTTTTATAATTGCCACTGCTCCAAATTTAGTCACAGAAGGGGGAATAGGGGGGAGTGTTCCTGAGTTTTGGGGTTTTTTTCCCCCCTTTCTTTTTTTTCCAACTGCCACCAACATTTAGACAGTCCATTTTGAAAGCAGTGAGCATTCTGTTTAGGATGCACAAATCCAAGAGAGTCCTGCTGAGGAAGCCAGCAGCACCAACACACATTCACCAGGCAGGCAGCTGCTGCACTTTGAGCTCTTACAGCCCCACAGCTGTGAGGTGGGTGGGTGAGGGAGTGCAAGCAGCACATGTGCATGGCTCACATGCTACCATTCATAGTCTGCCAGCTCAGCAGAAAGCCACATCCATCAGAAATTTCAGCTGAAATACCAGACTGGTGGGCAAGGGCATGGAAAAAACACTTTAGAAGCAGGTAAGATGGAGACAGGAACCTCTAGGGAAGAAAGGAGTGGGATGGACAAAACCAGGGCACCTATCTTCTCTTCTACAGGTACCTCAGCAACATTAGACTAGCACAAAGAGCACCTGCAGAGCTGATCCAGTAAGTTCCTGAAACAAGAGCAACAGCACTGAAAACTATTTTAGCCCAGGAAAGGAAGAAAACTGGAGCAGCAAATACAAACAAATCATAATGGAACCAACTCAGAACATCATTGAGCTAAATCTCTGTTCTTGATCTGAACTATTCAGTGTTTTGCTTGTCCCTCTCAATCTCTCATTAGGTACATGTGCATAATAACAAACCCCCTCACCTTCTCAGGGACGGCATCCATTACGAGTTCACCATACATGTTAATTATCTGTAAGAGTTAGGAAATATTGGAGTATGTACAGAATAATGTTGTAAAACCCAAATGCACAAGTTCCCATAAACACAGGACACTTCACACTTAAAGCAGCAATAAGGAGGTGAGCAATTACAGGAACATTTTGCTGTAATCTGAGGGACAAGCACTCTGGAACTAACAGTGGTCAGCCCAGAGTGAGACTGTAACTGGCTGCTTGAAGTCTGCCTCAATCCAAAATGCAGTTTAATTCAATTTAAGTCTACTGGTGCATGCCCTGGCCACTGTAACCTTCTTGGTATTTTGGCTGTGGGCTACAGTCTGATGCTTCACTTTGCTGTTCCTGTAATCTGCTCAAGCTTGGGGATGAGGGAATATGCTAAAACCTATATGGGTAGCCACTATTTTCTCAAATTAGCACATCATTTCTTCAAATGGAAATATCTTAGTTGTGACACCTCCCATCTTCCAAAATTGTAATTACCATTATTGCACCTGCCACTGTAAAAGCTGCTCACCTCTTCTTTCACATCTCAAGTGTAAAGTAAGGATAATCCACCCCTAATGTAGCAGAAGGTGAACAACTGATAGTGTAATACAAATGGGCTAAAAAAAGGATCAAGGGAGCACATAAACACCAAACATCTCTGACCTGGTCATTCAGCCAGTTCTGGCCTTCCAGTGTAGCTAAATCATCCATATCTAGCATGTGCTTATTATAGAAGACCCGGAAATTGCACATGGAGGTTTTTGGATGTTTTTCCCGATACTTCATGATCTCCCTGGTGATAAAAGGTTTTCTAAAACAGGATTGAAAAGGTAGAAGAAAAAACAAACAAAAGAGTCACGGTCATGTCAAATGGAATTCTGTTCTACTAGATGTTAGATGTTGAGTATGCAGAAGCAATGCAAGGAATTTGTCCTTTACAAAGTCTAGAATTTGATACTGCTACACACCTATGGGAGAAATCTTCATTAAAGACTTCTTTTAATCTTCCCATGACATCTTTTTCACAGAGTGGTACTAAACTGCCATATTTCTTCATAACTTCATCTAGGAATCCTTTAAATACACCAGAAAAATGAAAGTGCAAACATATAAAAAAACCTTCCAAAGTCACAGTCATTGCTTCCAAACAGGAGCAGCAGTCAACCTGCACCTGACCAACACACAGCACCACACATGGCAAGTACACATTTCAGAAAATTGAGCTCAAATTTGCAACATTAAAGCAGAGATAGGGGAAAGAGGACAAAAATAAAAAAGCAGAGATCTGATCACTCAACTTTACAGGAAAAGATCAGATCTGAGCATATACACACACGTACATACATCAAACTAATCACACCAGTGCTATGAAGTGAATCCATCCCCCTGCCTATTTCAATGAGCATCTTCAATAGTTTTCCTGCAACATTAAAAGCCATCAATTTCTGCAACAGTTTTCATTGAAAAGGCAGTATCTTGTTCTTACAGTATGCAGAATTACTCTCCTCAAATGTAAGCAGCCTTGGCTGGCAGAGTATTTGCAGCTTGTTAGTTCCTCTGCTGCTACCACAGCAAACAGACAAGACACGAGACAGATTCTCAGCAAGTTTAACTCATTTACCCTGGTATCCTAGAGATGGCATTTAAGGTGACACTGACAGCCATGTCAACCTGCCTTTGCCTGGGAAAGCACTCAGCAACCATTACACCAGAAACAAAAGACACCAAGCAGGAAATAATGAAGAAATAATGGAGGAATCAAAAAACCTAAGAAGCTTGGGTTCCCCCCCCCATCAGACACAAAACTGGAACACTGGAGACATAAATCTCACCTAAGCATCCAAAATCTCTGTGAGAATGAAAGATCATGGAAAACAAGATTTCAACACTTGCTAGTGAGAGAAAAAAGAGCAAGATGTCCAGCTTTCTGAAAATGAATTTCTATATGCAGCAGAAAGCACACCTTCACATACAGAAAGCTGGATTTAAGACCAGAGTCCAGGTGAATTGCACTAACCCAAACTCCAGGACTCTTCTCAAGCCAGAGTGTGACGGCAGAGGACATCACTGGACAGTACAGTGTATGATCAGCTCTCTGCTTACTAAGGCTTTAATAATATTTCCTGGAAACTCTCAAAGATCAGGATGGGAAAAAGGAAGACAAGAGAAATATCTGACAGAAAAAAGCGCCAGAAAAACAGCTGTAAGAAAAGAACAGAAAAAGAAAGGAGATACCAAGAACAAAACACAAGAGCTGAGGAAAGCAGTGAAGATATAGCATGAAGTACATGGATGTGTGACAGAAGGAAAGGAGGATTGAAGAGCAAGATCAGACAAGGAAGCATTCTTCAGGGGAAGATATCCTTCCTTGTACCTCTGCCACACACTTGCTTAATAACTTTTAACCCTTACACCTTAGCAGAACATGACAGGGAGGATATTTCTCACTCTACCTGCAAGTCTAGACAGATGATGTGTGGAGCTTACAAGTGTTACCTTATTCTCTTTCAGTATATAACAATTTTTAAAGCTTTTTACTCAAACAGAGGAAGGACTGCTATTGTAGTTACAACTAATAGCAGCAGAGCTCCAACAGACCTCTAGCTAGACTCTGACCTCACTTGAGCTGGTGTAACTGAGTAACTCAAGGAGGAAAATATGAAGTTCAGACCTGGGACAAGATCAGACACCCATCACGAAGAGGATTTAGCATGAAGCTCTGTCTGATACCTAATAGCACATCAGAATGCACTAAATATTGCAGTCCATTAACATCTGAGTTCAGCTGTTGCAGAGAAATTCAAAACCCAAGAGCATCCCTAACACATCTCCTTCATGCACTTACCATAGGAACTCTTGCCAAGTTAGCAGTGTCTTTTGGGGTGCAGTTCATTATTAACAACACTGCTAAAAAGACAAGAACTCCTGCATATAGCTATACCAAAGCAGAAGTTCTTTTTTCCAGCTTTTCAGCTGAGAAAACTCAGGAGTGCTATACCATTGGTATGAAAGTGTACATGGTACAGACTCACCTTCAGTCCTCAGAGAGGAACCCTCACCTCTGAAGAAAATGGAAACTGATCTCACCTGCTTTCATGCAGAAGTTAGGTAAGAATTCTCTTAAAATTGTCAAGTGTGGGAAAGTTTACTGCATTTGTTGTCTTTTTAATTCTATTTTTTTAAAGTTAATTCAGATCTCCCATGAGGAAGAACATAACTGCCTATCAGGCCATTCTAACACAGCTTGGTTCTTAACTGTTACAGAGACTATAACCCTTTTTCTGCTGGACAAACTTTAAAAATCTATGGCAGAAATGGCCTGTTCAGTGTGGTGCCACAGTTTCTCTCAGTTTTTCACACAGTGCCTGGTCCTTGCTAGATCATGTAAAGTCAGTCACAGAGAAACACATCCCACACTAACTTGTGGATATGGAAAGCTAAATCACCTTCAGTGTTTTCAATGTCTCCTCCTTCATGTTTTGATTCACAGAATTAATTGCAAAATTGAAGGACAAAAAGGCAGACAGAAAAATCAGAGCATGACAAACTTCAAATAATCCCTTTAACACTAGTTGACACTCCCTTCAGGTTTATAGGAATCTGTGAAGCCAATTTCTCCAGAGGAAGGCTTCAGTTATCAGAACACTACTGCACTTGACCATTATATTAATAGTACTAGGTGGCACGTGCTAGCTTCCTGCTCCTTACTATGTGTATAGTATGCTGCTATACATAAGAGATCAATTACTATTTTTATACCATGTCCCTCTTTAGATAGGCTATCAAATACTGCATGCTCAGCATTGAGTAAAAAAAAACAAAACCCAAAGCCTTTTTGCTGTACCTTTGCTAAGACTAGTCTTGCCTTTGTAAAAATTGTCTAATAAGCTTCATTAAACCTACTTCATGAAGAATCATAGCAAAAACTTAGTGACAATGAACAATATTTGACTGTTGAAATCTGAGATTCATAACATCTTTAAGTCTAAGAGCAAGAGAAGAGAGGATAAGGCTGGAAGGAAGCATTAGAACTAAGGATCTTAAAAAACAAAGTTAAGAGTAATAATTGCTAATCATTTCAAAACCTGGAAATGTTAACCCCGTATGTTCTGTAGCTGTATGATAAACGACATTTAAAATGTCTATCAATCATTTTCCACGAAGATTCCAATTAAATTACACTGAATTCTCTAAAACAAAAGATACAGAGGCACCATTCAGCTACCCTTCAACATAGCTTGTCAGATAAGCATTGATTTATCCTTCCTTCATGCAGTTCCTCTTTGCAGCCTCATTTCCTTTATGCTAAGCACCCTTTACAATTCACAGTAAGAAACCACTTTAAATAGAAATAAATGCAACATGTAAACTCCACAATAGATCCAGCAGTTTTTAGGAACTCCTGCAAGCCCTAAGATATGTGAAAGGTATACCACAAAGCCAGGCTGCCAACTGCTCATCAGCCACCCGGGAAGGTTTCTGACTGTTCCTTTTGCCTCCCTTCTGAGTTCCTGATTTTAGTCTTGTGCTTTCTGGTGAAGGCTCCTCAAGAGGACTCTTACAGTAAGGATGATCTAGTAACTTTGCACTAAAAACATCCAGGTTTAAGGAGTCCTCTACTTCCATTTGGCTAAAGCTGTCCTCATTTTGTGCCAGCTCCATGGATAATGGTCCATTTGCAAAATTGTCATTAACATCAGAATCCTGCAAAGAGGGCTGCAATGGTGTCATTCCAGCTACACCCACAACCTCATTAGATTCTCCATTTTCTTGGCCTGAAACAGTAATTTCTTTGCCTGTCACAAAGACGAAAGCATCAGAGCAATGATCCTCTGCCAGAGTCCCATTGGTCTCCACCTGGTGCAAGGTCTCTGCCTCTGGAGAAGCTGCAGCATGCAGTTCCGGCAGGACAGCATCCACACTGCCATCCTGCCCTCTGGATTCTGGCTTCTCAGAACATGGTTCAGCACACGGTAACGCATCCTGCGCACGGCAGACCTCAGGTGCACATACTGCACTCTCCTCACCAGAAGATTTGGGGGTGTTACTGTTCATATCTGATAAACTGTACCGGTTCCAAAGACGGCTACTTTTAGGTCTCCAGTACGAAAGCCAGTTACACAATCTACTTTCCAAATCCCGCTGGAGCGTCTCCTGATGGTCCCTGGTAACTTTCTCCACCCACCTCGGCTTGATTTTTCTCAGTTTGCAGGTTTTGCCTCTTGATCGGAATTCTGGGGATTTTATAATTCTATGCCGAAACCTAACCATAGAAAGTTTCTTATGCATCATAAATAGTGATCTCTTTTTTACAGTATGAGGGTTAAATTTGAACCTCTTTATAGTTGTCAAGGGGCCATAAGTTCCATTCCACTCCCTTTGCAACAGCATTTCCTTTTATAGTTGTTTAAAACTACTAGGACTCTGTTGCCCTCACCATTATTGCCCTCCTCCCTGCTATATGCAAAACCACCTTTCTTTACAGGTAAGGCAGCACCATCCAATGTACCACATGAGACTTCTTGGATGTTGCCAGAGATGCTATTAAGAACAGTGACAGTTTCAAACACTTCATTCAAGGGATCTTCACTTGGACAGGATTCATTGTTGAGTTTTCTTACTGCTTCTCCAGTTGGGCTTTCAGCTTTGTGAGAGGGACAGGATCTTCCTGCTCTCAGCAGTTTTGTAAGGAAAGCTGTATGGCTCAACCACAGGGGTTTGACAGGTTTCTGCATTTAGAGGCACATCAGGAGCCCACCTGCTTTGGCACTCAAGTGCCCTTCTTCTGCATTGCAGTCTACTGCACAGTTTGCTACGATTTAAGTTCACAATTAGTTGAGCAGCTTGTCTTTTCTTCTTAGCTATGAAAAACTGCTTTTGGAAGTAGTATTTCCCAAGCTCCCCAAATCCAGTGGTCCATCTTCTAGACTGGGTCAGCAACAGACTTCTTTTCCAAAGCAAATGACTTCTATGGTTTTTCATTTTTCTGCTGCATTATGGCCTTGAAAAACAGCTGAAAGAATAAGGGAAATTAATTCAGAGTTATCTGGACTGTAACATAATAGCAAAACACTAAAGCAAATTCCTCAGGCAACACACTTATCTAAAATTCCATTCTCCAAACACAATCCCATGTTCCCTAGGACATTCTCATATGCACCAAAAGGAAAAAAGAAGCAATAACTGCAATGGCTCAGTGTGGTAAACAGGCTCTTCTCATTTACCTTCCCCTAAGGTAAAGCAATAAACAGGTAATCCCCACCCAGCCTGCAGTCCCTAGAGGTGATTTCTGACTCTCTAGCCTGAGGTAAAAATCTCTCTCAATACCCACTTTGTAGAGCTTGCTTGCCTCAAAAGGCTTTTGAAAAACAAAGCTCTGAAGTCCAAGTTAGTCAACAAGTGTGTGCAGGTACCTGATACCATCAGCATGGTACAAAGCAGAAGTTTATTCTTGTACAATACATGGTAGCAGCCACTCTGAAGACACTTCACATCAATTTTTCCCTTAAAGGAACAGCAACCACACACTGCCACTGAAGTTTTGATTTTCTGACCAGATAAAGAATGACACAGCTTACTCTGTGAAGTGGTTCCTCTGTATTTGCAGTAACAGCTCACTGCATATGATACCACCACCATCAGTTTCTACAATCAGTGTTCATCTTTGCATTAAGAAAGCAGTATCAATGCAGGATATCAGTTAAGCACCTTAAAAATCCCTTTCTCCACTAAAAAACTGCATCTTTAAAAGCATGCAATAAGAATATTTGAGCTTACACATGAGCATGGAGACTGCATAGTAGTATCTTCACTAAGTAACTAAAATAGTAATTCAAAGGTAGAAGAATCCAGAAACACAAGGGGAAGGCATCAGCTGTGCACACAACATAGGATGCTTCATGCAAATGGTCCCAGTCTCACCAAGTACTCACATCCTGTATTTTACAACAGTTTGCATTTTTCTCAAATTCAGAAATGTACTTCATCCCCCTCCTCCATCCAGTCAAGCCTGACTTACAGACTAGTATGACAAATTTTTATTAGCTACATCTGTCCCAAGCAATGCACATAGGCATCAACTAGTTGAAAATAAAGGAGACTATAAATGGAAATAATGCATTAACGAGTGGGCTTCAAAGGCAAATATGAATGTTAGACACCTGCAAAAACAGGTACTTCAAGTCTTAAGAATTTCTTCTGCATTTTTCACTCATTTTAGAGAAAAAGCAGGTGGCATTACTTATTTTCCTCCTATGGACGAGTGGGAAGGGAGTAGAAATGCAGAGAGGATGAAGAATATAATTTAGCACTCAGGTAAGGTATTCCCACCATACAGAAAACAGTCCAGAGTTCACTATCTACAACCTAGAAAGGAACCTGGCTACCTCCACTGAGAGTTGTGCAAGACAGTACAGCTTAACAGCCTAAGCACTGCAATAGGGTCTAGCTCTTTTGTAACCCTCTTACTAGTCACCATGCAACTTTACCATAAAAACCAGGACATAATATCGCAGCATGCCAATTTTCTCATACTTGCTCTTCTAGCACTTAGACATTCCTCTGTGCTAGATTCAGTTTTGCCCTGCAGTCTGTCTACTGTGCACTGCACCTCCAAAACATTCCTTGAGCAGCCCCAGTAAACATCAGCCAAACCACAGTCTGGCTAGGACTGCTTATTCCAGCCACTCTTCCATCCAGGTAAAACAAACCAACCCAGCAAACTCACAGCATTCTCAACAGAGCCACGTATACAAGGAGCTTCTGCCAACATGGCAAGTCTGGAGTACTCCAAGAAGAGCACAGCACAAGAAGGTCATGGTTTCACTGCTTCTCAAAGTCTCAGCAGTATGTGCCCAGCAAGTGTGCAATGCACTTGTTGGTTTTCAGGAATACTGCTGAAAGCATTCCCTTCACGGCACTGCCTCAGAGGTGGAACAAGGCTAAGTGAATGCTGGTTTTCTGAAGACCTGGGGATTACACAGGACCTCAAACACCCACAGCTGCCATTGTTCCAACCAGAACAGACTGAACTAATGGTCACAGAGAGAAAAACACTGAACTAGATTCTAGCAAAGGTAAATCCTGACAGTAAAAATAATCTGAGGCAAACTTGAACTGAGAGACTAGAGCGGTGCCACAGTTTCAACACAACCAACTGCAACAGCAACTGAAATAGCTCATTTGCTCATAAGCATCATGAAATCCACCTTCTTAAACTGCAATAAAGGAAGATCTTAGGAAAGCTATTCTACCCACCTGTTCTGCTTAATTTTTAACTTAGATCATTAAAAAAAACACTTCACATTATAACTTGCAGGATTAAAAAATACTTCATGTTTGTGATGCACACACCAGCTTCTACACATTCAAAGTTTTTTCTGTACAAAATAGTTTCCCCTTAAAATGGGAAAAAAGTCTGACTAAGCTATTTAATCCAAGTAAACCTTTCCTGCCCTCCTCTCTTCCTTTTCAAACATAATCAGTTTTGAGTTTGGATCCCTTTAAAGCAAAGGCCTCCAAGGAGCAGTTAATCCCAGTCCCAGAGCTGAAACAGTTCACTTTTCTAATAGCACTATTTCTTAGTGACAAAAGATAATCCATACACAAATATTTAATTAAAGGTGCTGCTTGAAGAACTCATTTTCCATCAGTGCTACAAGAGCATTACTGGTTTTACTTGGCAACATAAATCATCAAGGCAAAAGAATAGCTTGAAAGTGCACTGCGAGAAAAGGAACTCAGTGAGCAACATAAGACCAAAAATAAAGCAAGCACCAGACAGTTTAAGAACCTGAAGAGAAAGTCTCACCTTTGCCCCACACACTGATGCAGATGAAAAACCTCATGCTGAGGAACCTGCACCATTGAAAGAATTATTTGGTCATACATTCACTGCATAGGGATGCTGCCAAGACTGTACCAGAAAAGCCCAAGAGGCACACCTCCCAGAGACCAAAAGTGAAAGAAAACTACTGTCATCAGTCCTCATCCCTTCAGCTGTGTTTGACATATCTCCCAATAACTAAACATTAAAGGGCATAAGTCCTTTTGCACTGGATAAAGACATCCCTGAACTGTTACAGCTCTGTACTAATGGCAGTTTCTGGTTATAAATTTGCTTTTTGCTCTCAGCTTTTAAAAACATATTTGGGAGCCATTCAGTTTTCAGAACAGAGACTTATCCCAAGAGCTCTGGCAAGTTACAAGCAAGCACGACCTTGTATCAGCTTGACATAAAGCTGGCCTAAAATTCATTGAACACCTACACAAGAGGAACAGAGGAATGCAAGGCCCATGATCCTTTACTGACTAACAAGTTCAGTGCAGATATATGCTGTATTTTTGTTACAGCAATTAGCAGCCCACTCCATTTGCAACTTACATGGATGCAGCTTCAGTGAAATTAAGTACTGGAAAAGACACTGCACAATCACATCTTCCACCAATTTTAAAGCTGTTACAGTTTAACCACTAATTAATCCTTCACAGTCCTACTTATTTTTGGCAGGTTTAGAGAGCCCAGGTTTTAACTGAAAAGCACAGAAATGGGAAAGGCAGTCCCAGGCAATGCTGCTGGTAGGATTCTAACCAAAGGTTTCTAGCTAGCACCTGAAGTGTCAGACCACAGAAACCTTTAGTCCACACATGCCTCAAACACACTCAGCACACTGCAGCAGAACAGCTACTTCATACCTAGCTCACTACAAGCTATCTCCAGGTGGCCAGCAGATCAAGGCACACACAGCTGGTGAGTAATTCAAAAGCAAGTTACTTGCTAATGCTTAGGTTGTTATTTTTCATTTCCCCAGAGTGCCCAGATTTTAATATTGTTATTCAAAATATACAAGAGGCTTGTTTTGAAGAGCATCAGTAATGTAAATAAAGCAAACAGCCTTGGGAGTGTAGCCTTGTGCAAGCACGAGCTAATTCATGCCCATCACTAGCTCCCACGGGAGGCTGCAGCTCTTGCAAGAGCCAGCAAGTCCAACCTTTCCCAGTGGAGATCTGGGGCAAGCTCTCAAGGACAGAAGGTAGGCAGGAAAGAGAAAGCAGCCTTGAGGTTAGAGAGCTGAGATATGCTGTGCAAGAAGGTGCCCATCCTCCTCCAGCTGGAATCCAAAACTGGTTAGAGAGAGAGGAAGCTGGGGAAGGGTGTATGTCTGCAAACTACCTTGTGGTCAGAGCTAAACTGATAAGGTCAGGAAGTCTGAAATGATTCAGTCAGCACATGCAGAAGTAATGCAAGTTCACAGCACTGGGAACTATCTCCTCTTCGCTTTCTTTTCTGACCCACCTAGCACAGTTCTGTGAACTCGAAAAGTGAACATTTTGTCCCAGGGGTGAAACAAGCCCTAGGGAAATGCACTTTGACAAAACTTAACATACTGACACAAGAATATACAGAAACGGCTGAAGTCCAAAGTTACCAACTCTTGGGAACACAGCCAGACACACAGCTGATGACCTCCGTCATCACACTGCAAGACAGTTAACTTTAGTCTCTTTCCTTCTTGCTACTAGTGCTTTTGGGAACTAACCCACAGTCTCACTCACTTGGCTACACATCTGCTAAATTTATTTCTGGCAAAATGATTATAATTTACTCAGGGAATGATCATCCTTCAGGCTAAACCAGATTAGTAGAGATACGTGTACCTCAGGTATCAGATAACATAGCATTTAAAAGAAATACTGTCACAAAGAGTGAAGAAAGAGTAAAATCTCTAGAACAAAGAACTCAAAGTTAGTTTTGCACAAGGATAAGGACATAAATCACTTTCAATCTTCAGGCTTCAGTATGATTTTAATGAACTACCACCCAGGTTTTGTCTCTTCCTTCCTGAACACCTCTGCAAGGCCAAAGCATGGGAGTAGCTGAAACAAAGTCTATCAAAGTTTGCTGTCCAAGCCCTGCGAAGGGAACAGAAATTGGAATTTCAGTTGAGGTCCTTGCACATGTCTGGGATCAAGGGTCTCCCTGATGTTTTCTAAAGGCTTACCTTAAGACACAGTATATTTTCACAAGTATTAAACACATACTTCTACAACTCTGAAAAAAGGTTACTTGTTTACTTGTGTTAGCCACAAACTCACAGGTAAGGAAAGATGAGGCTATTACTGAATGCAATCCACTTCTGAGTTAGAACAAGTTTAGTTTGGAGATGGTTGCAGGGAGAGGACATTACTTAAACACAGTCCTCAGCCAAGGAATACAGTTCTGCTGTTCCTGCCCACGACTCAGCACCTCACTTGCAACAGCCACCCCTGCAGAGCTCCCCATCCCTGCCTGACCGGTACAGCCCAGTCTGCAAGGGCTTAGGGAGGGGAAACACCACCAGAGCAGATAAGCTCTCTGCTTCCACAGCCAAGAGGCTTGCAGTCTGTTAGAAAAAGATAATTTGGGGCAGACAAGTGGAGTCGAGAGCCCAGTGATGGAAATAACTCCCCTCGCAACAACTGAAACTCCAGTCCTACAGCTGCCCTGCTCCAACAACGCCCTGACTCTCCCATTCCCGTAGTTACGGAGAATCTACACGTGCTCCGCAGGACACACCGGCACTGAACGGCTTCGCACTGTCCCAGGATGTTTTCCAGGCTCTGTATTCCCCACAGCCCAGTCAAATCTGTGTGACAATGCCAGGCACCCAGAACCAGCCCAGGCTCTTACAGGACTGGCAGGAGAGGAGGCCGGACTGCAAAGACGGCCCGGGAGGCAGCACAACAGCAGCGGCCTCCTCCCCACTCGCAGTGAGAACGTCCGGCGCCCACTCTCCCGGTCCCACCGCCCTCCGGCCACCAGGGACGGGGCGAACCCAGGCAAGCGAAACCTGAGTGCTGCCGCATGGAGCTCGGGGCGGGCACTGCCTCCCGCTCCTCCGGCCTGCCCGGCGGCGCGGCCCGGGGACCGCCGGCCGGTAGGGCCTGTGCTGCCCGGTCAGCCCGGTTTCCCTGGTTCCCCGCTCCTGATCTTCCGGGAAGCCCGAGCAACACAGCCAGCGAGCGTGCGAGCGCAGAGGCGACATGGTGCCCTTGGGGCTGTTGTCACTCGGCAGCAACTTCCCCCGCCCAATCCTGGGCTCAGGGCGACCTTTCTCGGCATGGGGCCTGGGGAGCCGGAGAGCTGTCGCTGAAACGAGAACTTCAAAACCAACCTCTTTAAAATAAACCATTAGTTAATACCTCGGTACACAGATGTGTTTCTAAACCCCTCACATTTAAAAATACTGTTGTTGCTCCGGCCTCAGCGGCTTGGCAAAACTGCTGCTCCTCCCCCGGGAGCTGCAGGCAGGGCTTTCCCGGGGTCTGTTGTTGAGCATCTTTGTTCCACAAACGTTCTGCCTGAAGCATGAGGAAGAGGTACCAGCCAGTTTAACTGCTGCGTTGTGTTGTGCTCAGACATGGTGAATATGGGAAGTGCTCCAAAATCATCGCCTGTTTTGTTGCTGGGTGGAGAAAGATTACACTTCCTCTCACTGAGTAACCCCTGTGAGGAGAAGCTAAAGGAATTTCTCCAAATAAAAAAGAGGCAGTAAAGCAGAGAAGATTGGGAAACAGCCAGGATGCATCTTTTTTGCTACAGCTTGCACGAGGTGAACTCTTTTGTGATCAGGCAGTATCCATTACCCGTGCATTCCTCCAGGAATTACAGTATCCAGGCCATGGGCTGTGAAATACTGTAACAAAGAAAGTGTTAAAACGGGATGGAGAAGACAATGGGGTGATGCAACAAACAAAATGGCACAGTCTGTGCCAAACTCAGAGTTGCTGGCTTTTGTTTGTTTGTTTGAAAAAAGTCCAGCCCAACTCTCTCGTTAAATACAGTGCTTTCCTAGGCAACCATTTGTTGTTCCTGTACAGTAAATCCTGCCAAAGATGGGCTAAGCATTTTCAGAGCAACAGGATGAGTCCTCTGGCCTTTATGAAACACGCAGTAAACAGGGTGCACAAGGCAACGCTCAGGCCCTGAAGTTAAAACAGGAATATAATAAATGGAAAGAGGATTCCTCCCCCAAGCCATCCGAGTGCTGCAGTGCTCTCTGGCTCTCCGTATGTAACAGCACCTCTGCATCAAATCATGGCCTGACCCAGGCAATCATTAGTACAGTCTATGCCAGACACTTGAGACACATAAATGGGAGCCCAAGTTCATGAGAACCTCTTAAAAATTCATGATTTGACTTTTTAAACGTGGGGTTTTAAGAACCTTCTGGTTTTGCTTGTGAGGATCAGCCTTATCACATGTTCATGCTTCCTCTCTGTCCACAAGGGCTAGCAGCAGATCTTTAAAAACTGGAAGCTAAGATTCTCAGATGAGTAAGATGCCTGTAAACACTGAGGCTTTATGGAATGCATGGAAGACACGAGACTTGTGAAAATTAGTTGATAAACAAATAAATGAAAGGAAGACCTGGCAACGCTGACAGAAAGGACTGAATACCAGCTGCATTGCTGTAACATTTTTGTGGCCAACCTTGCAGCCTCAGTGCTTTAATGATGGCAGCCTTTCTTGCATTTAACAGAAGCCTGGATTTGATTCTTTCAGAATAAAAGGGCTTTTGAATGCTCTGTAAAGGCAGTTTCCTGACTTTCATTGATCGCCGACACAAACACCAGAACTAAATCTCCTACATCTTGAGCTAAAGCAACAATCCCATTGCTTTGGACAGCAGTGAGCCTGTTCAGGAAGCACTTGCTGGAAGAGGACATGTAGCATGAGCTGAACCACTTGGCTGCTCTGTGTCTCATGTCACCAAGCAAGAACAGGGCCAAGGTAAATCTCCATATAACCATGTTTTATTTGGAGGCTGCAAACAGCCAGTCTGAATTCACATTGGAATGTGAATAGCCACATCAAGAAACTCAGCAAAAGATTGTTCAACCTGGCAGGGCTTAAGAAGAAAAATTAAATTTGGTCTTTGTTGTCCCTGCCTATTTTCCCACTTTTGAATAGGAATAAAATTAAAGGCCACTCCAAACAGCTTGCACGTTCCTTTACATAGCTTCAGCTTGTGATGTAAAGATTATACTGGCAGAAATCTCTGTATATCTCAGCACATGCTTGTCAATAAATACATTGAAATGATTGTTGTTAAATTTCAACGGAGTAAAAAAGCTTTTAAGAAGGTACATTCACAGCAGATGAGCTCTAACCTGAATGCAACTACAGACAATGGAGTGTGGCTACTCTCTGGCCCATGCTTCAGGAAGCTTGAACTTTCTCCAGGCCATAAGAAACTTCATGAGGTTAATCTTCCTATAGCTTAGTAATAGAAGGGGTGGGTAGGAAACAATGATGCAACAGAGTGTCCCCTGTGAGGAACATCCTCACTACATAATCTAGCCTCTCTACTTTCAGCCCCTGCCCAGTTACTGAAGAGAACCTCTGTCAGCTGGAGCAGCTCTGCCCCACTGCTGACCTTCCTGTGGTCACCCCATGTGTGTTTACACTCTGCCATGATTCTAGTGCTTTCATCCCTACTTGCTCACTTACTTGGTCCTCCTAGGCAAGGTCAAGTGCATAGCAGCTGCTGAAAAGATCAATTTAGCATATCTCAGAGGTTAATCTTCTAAAATTTAAACATTGGCCTCTATCTCACTGTTAACAAAAAGTGGCATTTCTTCTTCCCTCAGATTCAATGGACTTGATAAAGGTTAAGCCTCATATCTCTACAGCCATGTAAATAGACACAAACCTCATTTAAGAGGTTGCCAATTTTCCAGCTGCTCATCTCAGCACATACCCAAAGCAAGGGTTGGCAGTGTAATGAATGCAGCAAACTCAGAATTGGATCTGCAAAGGGACCTCATTTGAGGAAAAAAATACCAACAAACCAAAAACCAAACACAAACCCCAAATGTTCTAATAAAAGACTTTTGTAGCTTGCTTAGAGTGTACTCCATGGCCTCCACAATTCATCCAAAGCAACTTCTGGCAGAGGTGAGGGTGGGGAGACCTCTGACATTTCCACCACTGCAGAGTGAGGTTTTCAGTTCCTACTCTATGATTACAACCCAATTATATAAATACAGGCAGAGCTTTTATAAAGTACCAAACCACCACTACTTGCACACTCAACTGCATTTTAAATCTCTGTACTTTCATAATTACAACATTGACAAGGATTTCAGAGGGGAGGTTAATTTTCTTGAGGGAGACAGGCTGCTTAGTGATTGAGGATGATGTATATTAACATCAACATTCTGCTCCAACACGAGCTCCTAAAGTGAACCTCCCTGTACCTGGCATTTCAGGACAGTGCTTCCCCACAGTTGGAGGCTATTACCTCTCTAACCCAGGCTGCAGGGCAGAAAATCATTCTGCTCTCTGTCCACTTTTCATGCAAGTCAGAACAGTATGGGCCACGCTCCCCAGTGATGATACCCAGCGTTGTGCTGAAGGATGAAGAGCCACACACTCCATGAGCTCTGCTGTGACACTGATGGCTGCTCTCAAACAGGTGAGAGCAGTGAAGTCCCAAGCAGTTCTTGCTGCTTGCAAAATAGACAATTCTCCTAATGCTTCTGGGATCTCACTCTACAGAACACCAACAGGGCTGCTTCCCTGCCCTGCAGGCTTGTTCTGAAAGCAAGCAGATTCAAGTCAACAGGCCCCAGATACAACTGTAAAAGGGACTGTGGAAGTGAAAGACTCTGTAACACAGTGTTTAGCTTTGGACTTAGATAGTCCATAATTATATCTTGCTGTATGCCTGCACAGACCAGAGCTCACTGGGACCATAGATAGGCTGTATTTAAACTATTGCAGTACCACAGGCAGTGTTGTCATGGTATCAGTCCAGGCTGCAGAGCCCACTTGTGAAACTGAGAAGATATGCAGGTGACTACACTCTGCTGTACTCTCTACTTCACCAGGGCTGCTACTCAGCTCAGTAATTTAAAGCTAATTCTGGGTACAATTCCATCTGTTTATTTAGACAGTGAAACCAGCTGGGGAAGATTCTGGTCTCCAGTCACTCTTTTCCACTCCTGTATCTCTGTTCTCTTCCACTGTCTCTCCAAGTGTGCCAGTGCTGCTTCCTGTGAAGCTCTCTGGAAACTGACTGCTTGAAACTATCCACATGGAGAGAAAAAAAGAAACGAAGGAGCAGCAGTAATACCAAATATTTTTTTTTATGTAGAGTTGCACATGGAACACTGGAGGCAGGTCCAGGCTGGAGAGGTTGTCAGGAATCCAGTTAGCTACCAACAAAAATACACATGGAACCACAGTCTCAGAACAGATATGCCCAGTGAACAACATCCCTTAAACATGCATAAATAATGCTAGTAACTAATGCTGTTACAGAAGGGATAAATATGGTCTCTTCTCTTCCAGCCCATTGCCAATATTCTTCATAGAAACATGTTGGTTATGTTCTGTCTCACAGTGACACACTGGAGGCAAGATCTGGAAGAAGGCTGCCTCCTGGAAGTACTGCTGATGCACAGCATCCTACTGGTACATTTTGTCTTTTGCTCAGCAGCCAAACATGGGACTTTCTTTTGACACTGTGCTGCCTTTCACTGGTATCAGATTGTGAGGAGTTGTTTCATCAGAAACAAAAGAATGAAATGGAATAAGGAATAAATCAGAAGCAGAGATTTGATTATCAGCTTCCCCAAAAGCTAGCATTGTTGTAATTGCCAAACTGCTTCTAAAGCAGTGTATAGGTGCAGTCATTGCAGCACTGGAATTGGACATGGAGAAGGATGCAGAATGTGCACTGTAGGATAGAAATGAGGATGTTGCAGTTAGTGAAAATCTTCGTTATTAGGAGAGGCTGGAAAAGCTGAGACCACTTTCAGAGAGAAAGGAGAGTGCTGAAGGGCCTTCCTACATATTTTCAGATAAGTGAAAGGAAATTGTGTTAATGCATTTTCCTTAGCCTGCGAGAATCAACCAGGAGAAAGTAAGATCAAATGAGGAGTTCAAAATGAAGTAGCAAGGATGTCAGCCTTTCCCTGTGTCTTTGTCAAGACATTCATATCATTGGGAGCTAGTCTGCTGTATCTAAGGCTTTTGAAACATAATGAACTCTGCTTTTCAAATTAGAATAATAAATAAAACAGCTTATTCATCTCTAGTCAAATATTAATCCAAGGAAGGAAAATCTAGGCATTTTAGTTGGAGACCTGGCAGTTACAGAAAATGTTTGCAATGACAAGTTTGTTATTCAGGCATGTGCTCATTTTCTGAGTTGAAGTTCCAAGTGAAAGGGGAATGCCCCAACCCAAACTAGGGGCTAACTTCAGCTTGGGAACTATCATCTCACAGAGATGGGCATGGTTTGACTTGGGTATTTCAAGAGATGCAGCAGAAAACCAGTACCCAGTGTCAGCCTCTGCTTTAGAGACATCCCTTCATTCTGTGTCCTCACATTTTTTAAAAGCTAAGCAGACAGCACCCTGAACCACATGGAGAGGTCCAAAAGTGTTCAGAAACAACCTCTGATTCTTTGCAGTCCCTGGAGCAGCTACAGAAGGAGCCACATCCCACTGCCAAGAGAACCTAACCTCTTCAACCTCTTCTGTATGAGTGTCTTGAAACAAATGTAAACTCTCACACAAGCAGTCAAAAGAGAGATTCCTGTGCAAGGCTGAGCCTCAGGTGAATAACCAACCTTATGAGGTTGGAACAGCATTTGGTTGCATTTGAAAGATACCCAGTGTGGCTTGGCCCACAACTAGTGACCGTAAGCACTACTAGAAGTTAAAGGTTTAAGCACATAGATTATTGCTAATGGCTGAGACTAAGAAGGGAGAACACAGTTCATTAAAGGATTACAGATTGTCTTTCAGTGTACAAAACAAACCAGCANTGATCTTCAAGGTCTCTTCCAGCTGTAACTGTTCTGTTTCTATGATTCTATAACAAAAAAACCCACACAAAAAACCCTCAAACCAAATAAACAAACAAAACCCCACAAAAACTTAACCAAAGCAAAACCTGTACAGTGTTACTGGAGTGAAGCTAGTAACAAGAAACATCAGGGATCCTACTGTGCTGAAATTTATTATGGTATTAGCCAAAAGTGGCTATGTAGAAAGGAGATTCCAGTCTGACCTTGCTGACAGGGCTTCTGTTGAAATGAGCAGCAAACAAAGTACATGCTCCTCTGGGGCAATTCATCCCACCTAGATGAGAAGAGAAACCTCAAGGTGAAGCAGCCACTTCTCCATTTGTTATGGACAGAGCTGGACAACCCAACTTTTAGTGAAGATCAGTTGACTAACATCAAAGACAATGGAGGGGCATCCCAATCCAGAGTTGGCAGCACCTCTAGCAGGGATGTGATAGAAGACTGCAGACTTGCTGGATCCAGAAGATAGCACCTAAGGCAGATGTTTGCCCTCATGCACAGCACAGTCACTGGCAGAGCTAAGCCACAACCTGTGACCAGACAACCCCCTTTTTAAAAACAGGCACTCATCTCTCTCTTGTACAATGAATATTAGGAAAACATGTTGCCTATTGCTTCAAACAATATCCTGACTCATTCTTATTTGACCTACTTGATACTTTTAGTTGTTTCTCCCATTTCTGCATTGCATTACTGTCAACACAGACATGTGATAATGTTATAAGGATCAGAGGCTCAGATTATTTCAAGGAGGCTATCTGTAAATATTCCTGGAGACTTTTATGGATGGTGACCCAAATTCTGCACTCACTACCTTTCTCTAGATAGGAGGGAAAGTTGTTCATTCAAAGCATGTTAGATAATTACTTCAAATTATGTTTCTTAAACAGTTATTTGTTATAATGTGATCTAGAATCTTATATGTTAGATTGGCTAAGAAGAGCCCAGCACTGATCACAGCTAGCTAACATGTTAAACTGGAGTAAAGTTGGGTTAACTCACAAGAAGACAAAACTCCATATTCACCCCAGTGACCTGCAGGCTGAATATCAGCTCAATAAAGTTAATAAACTTCTGGCTGTTGAGCCATTATTCATCTGCAGTTCTAAAGAGCACTCTTCACTTTCTCCAAAGTCTACTAAAACTTATTAAGTATAAATAAATGAAAGAAATAAGCAAACAAAAGACTTCAGCATAATACTAGCTAATTACTGTGCAGCCCAAAGAGGTGAATTGCCATAATGTATTCAATAATTTAGTAGAGAAAGTTGCCATAGCAATGAAACAGAATCTATTGTAGGAGATGTCTAGATAGACTGCAATTAATATCACTTACAGGAGGTCTTCTCTCAGTGAGGCCAGAGCAGCTGGAGCAACCTGTTGACTGGTCTGTTCTCCCTAGTGGAGAGTGATAGGACAAGGGGAAATGGATGGAAATTGCACCAGGGGAGGTTCAGGCTAGACATGAGGAGGAATTTCTTTGCTGCAAGGGTTGTGAGCCATTGGAACAGGCTGCCCAGGGAGGTGCTTGAGTCCCCATCCCTGGAGGTGTTTAAGAGACAGGTAGGTGTTTCATTGGGGAGCATCATTTGGCAGGTTGCTAGGGCTAGGACAAAGGCTGGGCTCATGATCTTCAAGGTCTCTTCCAGCTGCAACTGTTCTATGATTCTATGACTGACTGCAGGGACTTCCATCCAGTTCATCAGAGTCAATGAGTAGCTGCTGCGTTTGGTTACAATCTAAGCCTCACCAGTGACATCTTCCTTGCCACTGGGAAGTGGCAGGCAGTTCCTTGGGCTTCTATGCTACTTTCTTAGCCAGCTGATGGCAGTCTGATTCAGACAAACAGGTCAAAGTGGTGCAGACAACAGTGGGAGCTGTGGTATGTTTTTCCACAGGAGAACCACAGGGGAAAATAATGCCACCACTCCAAATTATAACTCCCATCTTCTATAATTCAGCTGCTCTTTAAGCATAGGTTAAACTCTTTTGCAGCATTCATAATATGAACAAAACACATCTGAATGCAGCTTTCACAATACAGTGTCAGATTTCCTTGTAGGAAGAGGAAAGAATCTCAGAGTTTAGGACTGGGACAGCCTCATTTGGCACATAGTGTGATTTAGCTCCCAGCTGGTGAAAACTGGATAGTAATTCCCTAGCTAAGGGAGATCCTCTAAAGATGAGCATGCTCTGGGTACTCAGGTAACAGGGATATCATGACTGAAAGCACAGCTGTCAGAAAAGCTGGAGAGGATCTTGCAGTGTTATCTGGTCCATCCTCTTGTCCCCAAGAAGGATCAAGATAGGTGATTTCTAACCCTATCCTAGAATATATTGAAATGATCCCTCCCCAGCCTGGTGCCATCTCTAGGTTTAATATGGATAACCCCTTCCCAGGACTCACCTGCACAAACAATCCTTTGTTGTCACACCTTCCCTGTAGTTGCTTAAGATTGTTTAAGAGCAGGTTCCTCTGCCTTTTATCATTGCTCAGAAGTTCTCAAAGAGTTCACTCCCAAAGATCTGTCAAGGCAAGCGTACTCAGATCATAGAATCATCATGGTTGGGAGAGACCTCTGAGGTGCAGCTGTCCACCTAACACTGCCATGCTCACCACTAAACCATGTCCTCAAGCACCACATCCACAAGCAACATCTTTCCTCCTGCCTAGCCTCCCTGGGCAGTTTGTACATATAGAGAAGTTTTAAGTAGCTGATGACTTCAAAACGCAAGTCCAAGTCTCTATTAAAACTTGTACCCCTTGCTCTGAAGCTGAAGGAGTTGCAGAGCCTCTGGAGGGATAAGGCCTTGCCTGCTGGAGTTTTCACACTATGCATCCCTTTGATCCCTTTCCCAATATGCAAAAAATACTACAATTCTCTCCTGGATTTCATTACACATAAAAAGACATGAAAGCACAATTATTCTTTACTCATCAACAACTACCCACCAATCCTAGCTCCAAGCTAGAATATTCTGACTACTTCAAACAATTGGTTTGAAATTTCCATTTCCAGATTGCCCTGGCAGGTATAACTGTGACTTTGCAAACAGCTACAGCTGTGTGTGTGCTAATTGCTTTCCTCTAAGTTATTTATGAGACACTTTTGACTGAGGAGATTTCTCCCAACAGCATGTGCTAACCATTGGCAGTAGACTCCTGAACTAGTGGGAACTCCATCACCTGCTGAGGTGCAGAGAAGCCAGCTGTTAGCAGACACTGTGTCCATGGCAGCATGTGCACTGAAGTGTGAGGTCAAGCTCTACCAACTTTCATCTCCTTTTCCAATAGCTGCTCAAGAGGAAATGTATGTATAAGTATTATATCTGCACATAACAGACACCCTTTGCTTTTGGGATTAGATCAGAGAATCCTGGAGACTGCCTAATTTAGATAAGGCAGAATATAGGGTGTCAATGACCTGTGGAAGACAATCCATTTCACTAAAAAAGGCTTTTCAAGCTCTGGTCCCAGATGCAGTAGGGAGTTTGTAAAATGCAATTAGGGAAGCTAGAAATCAATAGGCTTAGATTCACCACAGAAAGGGTAGCAGCTTTAGCAGAGAATTTTTACAAGATACATAAAGTGGAAAAGAATGGAAAACATGACTAGAGACAGAACCAAATGTTTATCATGAGCCACCACTTACCACTGCTTTTTCCTGGAGGGCTTACTAGCGCTCTCCAGTTAAAAACTACTTAAAAAGCTATGACTAAAGGTAGCCAGAAGCCCTGTCAGTTCAATAAGAAACCTGTCATTCCAGGGACCAGAAATTTTTGTCAGCATTTTCCTTTTTTCTTTTCAGATATGAATAACTGGTAAGGAGAAGCAGTTGGAACCAGGTTGGCTAGAAGAAAAACTCCATGTCTTGAGTTGCAGGAGCTCGACAAGGAGTAGCCAGAGGAAGGAAGCAAAGCAGCCTGTTAGAATTACTGCTCACTATTGGTACTTTTATTACCTCCCCAGGAGGCTATAAAGGCTGCTGGGTGAGCAACCAATGTGACATCTTCACGAGTTTCACAGCTGTGTTTAAGAACTACATTTAAACAGGATTCCCAGCCAAATTGTAGATGAAATGGTGCATTGAAGCTTTTCCTAAGCAGTATTTTTACCCTGCCCATCCCACTCATTTAAACAATTTAAATTAACCTTGTGCTCATTTATTCTACATATGCCAGAAGAATCTCCATCTCTGGAGACATTCCAAACCCATCTGATGCCATCCTGTGCAACCTGCTCTAGGTGATCCTGCTCTGACAGGGGGGCTGGAATAGATGATCTTCAGAGGTTCCTTCCAGCCCTGAACATTCTGTGACTCTACTATTCACAGTGTTTTCTTTACAGACGTCTACTGACCCTAGACACAGGGATTCAGCCAGGGAAGAGAGGGTGACAAAGAGGGGCCACATTGCTCCTCAGAGGTGAGCTGGTATTTCAGAGCCAGGTTGGATATTTCTGATCCAGTCTGCTCTGTGAAGCAAAGATACAACCTTAATTGCTGTGGGAGGAGAGCACACCATACTCCAGCTGTGCATAAGGGCAGGAAGAGGAAGGCAGGGCAGAATGTTGTCCTGAGAGCACCCAGAAGTTTCCCTTCTTGACTCCCTTTCTCCCTTACTTTCTGGCCATGCCCTGTTCAGTGGGTGGCACTTGGGAGTCGAAACAAATGTTCCAGCTTCCAAGCCTGCACCTTCAAAGAGATCCATGCCTCCTGGATTTGTTGCACTTCCATGAAACAGCAGTCTGGTGATAAGGAAATGGGTCTCCTACAGAAGGACAGGGAGAAGCAAGGAGGAAGCTGATGTTCCCAGCCACCCATCACAGATGCTAAAGGAATCATAGAACTGTCAGGGTTGGAAGGGACCTTAAAGATCATCTAGTTTCAACCCCCCTGCTATGGGCAGGGACACCTCCCACTAGGGCAGGTGTGGAGACAGGACAGAAGGTATCTGTCTGGATCTGACACAGACTAACAGCACAGGTAAAGCTAGGAAGTCATCCATGCCTCATTTCTCCCACCTGGAAATTATCCCTCCCCTTCATCCCCATAGACACATCATTATCATTGCTCAATTAATTAACAGTGTAAAAGAGCTCTGACACATGCAGATGGAACAGAAGGAATTTTTTCTATTCTGCTGCTCCAAAGTTGGAGGCATAAACACTGAACTTTGTAAGTCCTTTGCTGATGATGAACAACTATCTCCACTTTATGGATGGGGAAGTTAAACCATGAAAATGTTAAAGCACACATTTTAAGAAACAGCCTCAATCTCCAAGATCCCACTTTCTGAGTGCCCAGCTGCATATAAACACAGCTTGGCTTTCACTCCCAATTCTGAATGGGAACAGCCACAAGTGAAGACATCCACCCACTGAAGATCATGTGCTTAGGATCCCCAAAACAGTATTTCAAAGCTTAACCCACTCTAGAAAATCTGAACAGAAATTTACCCAAGAAAATCCAAATGGAAGCAGTGCCCTCTGTCCACCACATCACACACAGCACACCTCTGTTTGGCTAGAGCTTCAGAACAGTTTCATGCCATTGAGAGGATGCCCATGAGGCAGCATTGTGCCCTTGTGGCCAAGAGGCCAATGGCATCCTAGGATGCATTAAGAGGAGCGTGGCCAGCACATCCAGAGAGGTTCTTCTCCCCTCTCCTCTGTCCTGGGGAGGCCTCCCCTGGAATACTGTACNACACTCTCTGCCCATTGCAGCCCATGGAAGTGTAAGATCTGTGTGAGTGAAGACCTCCTGATGCAGCTCAGTTCTGAGCTGGGCAGGACAGTCCCATAGCTGATGCTGGAGCCACACTGAGCTCAAGCATAACCCATGCTTTGCTCTGCTGAAAAGAGACCAGAGCAGGTGATCAGACTTTCAGAAGCATCTCTCACATGGCTCTCCAGCACAGTGAGTTGTAAATAAATGTGTTATGGGAGCCAGAGCTGCTCTGACCAAAACAATTAAAACTCTCATGTAAAAATAGAATGCTAAAAGGAAATCTGCCTATTCTGTGCTGTTATTATGTTTAACAGAAACCCCAAGTTCCTGTCAAAACCAAGAGAATAGACAACCTCCAGCCAGCTTGAATAGCAAGATCTTTTGAAACACTCAGCCATCTGTCACAGCAGGAGTGCTGCTTGTTCAGCCCTTCTGAAGAATTTGGCCCTCCTTTGGGAACATGATGCTTTTGAAATTTCATTCTCAGGCCCTTCGTAGGAACCACTTCTTCCATGGAAGAAGTCTACCAGTAGTGTCCTGAGCACAGTGGAACCTGCCAGGAAAGCAGGCAGAGATGGCTGGAAGTGCAAATCTGGAAAATTGCTCCGAGCAAGCTCTAAATCCATGGAGAAATGGGTAGGTTAAGTCCAGAAATAACTGTACTTTCATTTAATATTGCTTATAAGAAAACATTGCAAACATATTTTAGCAGATTTCCAAATGTATCTCATTAAAATTGCTTACTGAATACTTCTTCCCCTCCCCCTTCTCTAATTTTTCCAGTCCTTTCTCACTACTGTTTACACATTGTCCCAGGTAAAGAAGAGGTAACAAAGCACTCCAGTCACTCAGCAATGGAATGAACTGCCCTTTGGTCGTTAAAGATTGTTAATAGTGGGACTCCAATTTGGGATGGAAAACCAGGTTCTCAACAGGCCTCTCTGGGGGTTAATAAAATCTGCTATACAGACAGAAAAATTCTGCAGCAGGTGAATCATCTCCCATGCTGGGACCAGGCAAACAGCAATGGTATGAGACACAGCACTGCATTAAAACAGAAGTGTTATCCCACTGCAAGCATCTACATCTGGAACCTGCAACAATTCCCTTGCACAGAACAAAGCTTTGAAAGCACTATTCTGAAGACAGCCCAGCAAAGTAGAGCACTAACCTGGATATTTGCCCTTTCTTCTGCTACTGGTGTGTTATAAAAACATATTAGTGGTCTCCATTTTTACAGCTCTGGAGGCTCCTTGGGGTTCTCTGGGATACAGACAGAGGCTTTGAAGTTACATGAATATCTCCAGATAAAGAGCCACACAGTCCCTCTGCTGCAGAGGAAACCTCAGTAAAACTCTGGCCACACTGGAGTCAACAGTAAAATTCCCACCAGTTGCAGTGTGAACAAGACTTCAGGCCATCAAGCTGTTCTGTGGAAGGGTTCCTACCAAATGGTTGAAAATGACTTTTTTTCCAAAGGGAAAACAAAAGTTAATTGTTTTATTGTACTTTCTTTAAAAAGTCATAACCAAATACTTCATTTTAGATTGGGGTCAATCCCAGTTAAAAAGTTTCCAGTTCTCACACATGTCTTCGTGGAGCAGGACTCTAATGGCTGACAAGTTCTGCTGCTGAACTGAACTGACACACAATAGCTTAATAATGCCAGGAAACAAGCTTTCAACTTTCCATCCCCATGAAACAAGAAATTCAGCATATCAAGGTTCTCCCCTCCCTCCTTCCTAATTTTGGATAGACATATATATGGTAGTATAGCAATTTTTCAAAGGTTTTACTTCAAAAGGACAATTTGTGTCACCAGTGACATCACCTGGTACAGCCCTACCAACACTAAGAAGTTACTCTGAAATAAGAAAGCCTAACGTGGAACAGAATTTAGCCTGAAGAGCTCCATGTCCCAAAGAGCCCAACAGAATCTTCCCTTTGGCTGCACTCATTCTGTCTGAGGAAGAAGCCAGCAGGAGGGAGTCAGTCAGTGGGACTGCCAGTTATGCAGAGTCCATGAAGCTCTTATCATAGAATCCTAGAATGGGAATGGTTTGGGTTGGAAGGGACCTCTGGAGCTCATCTAGTCCAACCCCCCTGCAGTGGCCAGGGACATCCCCAACTAGAGCAGCTTGCCCAGAGCCCTGGNTGCTGTTGGCACAGTTAACGCACCAGGGGCCACAGGAGACCACAAGGGATTTTCAGACTGTGCCTGTGATACTCATGAGGCCACACCTCACCATATTGGGCTCAGTTTTGGGCCCCTTAGTCTAAGAAGAACATTGAGGTGCTGGAGTAAGTCCAAAGAAGGCCAATGAAGCTGATGAAAGGTCTAGAGCACAGTCTTGTGAGGAGTGGCTGAGGGAACTGGCGTTCTTTAGTCTGGAGAAGAGAAGGCTCAGGGCAGACCTTCTCACTCTCTGAAAGAAGGCTGAAGTGGGGTGGGGGTTGGTCTTTTCTTCCAGGTAACTAGCAATAGGACAAGAAGAAATGGCCTCAAGTTGCACCAGGGGTGGTTTGGGTTGGATATTAGGAAAAATGTTTTCTCTGCAAGAGTGGTTGGGCATTGGAATAGGCTGCCCAGGGCAGTGGTGAAGTCACCATTCCTGGAGGGGTTCCAAAAAGGTCTAGACATGGCACTTGGTGACATGGTTTAGTGGCATGGAGGAGTTAGGTTGATGGTGGGACTTGATGATCTTAGAGGTCTTTTCCAACCTTAATGATTGTATTCTATCCTCTCCAGGGCCTCAAATCTTCCCTCTTAATCTGAGTCATTAAAGAATATTCAGCCTGTACTACAACGCAGACAGCACACTTCCATTTGCTACAGCACAGCAATCCCAGAAGCTACTGGAACATTATAAACTAATGGCCAAGACCTTGTTCAGCAAGGCTGAAGCCTCAGGAATTGCAAAGAACTTCAGCACTTGCAGAAGCTTAAGCACAAGCTGAAATGCATGGCTGAATAGGAATGGCCTGGGGAATTATGCAAATACTTAGATGAATCTGGGTCCAAATATGAATTACTTCAGAAGACAGAGAAGCAAGCAGTGCAATTTAATAATTTTTATCTCCTTACCAAGAATGCACAAGTTCTTACAGTTAATATTACAGCATCTGCTGCTGCTGCTGCCAGAAGCCAAACGACCTATTCTTTAACAGTCAAGCTCTCCTCATTTTCAAGCTGAAGATTAGTCCATTTATGCTGAACAGTGGCACGGAATGACAATTTCATAATGCATGGATTGAGTGCTATGCCACTCACATGTTACATTGCTTTGCCCTTTCTTCCACTGCACTTCCACTTGCAATTGACTGTCATGGTAATAAGGTGGTGCTGCTCCTAATCTCAAATTGTATGCTTTCTGAGGTGCTAGAAATTCATTAGATACCACCACAGAGTGACCAACTGGATCTGACCTTGAATTTGAACACAAAAAACCCATGGAAGTGTAACTTATCCACACTAACAGTCTGCATTGAAGTTACACTGTGAGCTGAGTACATCCTTAACATGCTGAATAAAATGAACCTTCAGCAACAGCACTGAAAAGGGCAGCCAGCACCACTCAGTAGACTATCAGCACTGTCCACAAGTGATCCCAAGGCTGATTGTGAAAATGCTTCTACACATGACTAGTGCTTCCTTCTGCAAATACTCTCAGAGGCAGGAGCATTTTCAGGGTCAGATCTCACAGCTGGATTGCTGGCAGACACTGCAGGAAAGGTCAAACACAGATTCCAGTTTGCCCACCTTGCAGATATATCATTGAATCTACCATATAATCTCTGAGAATGCCATCATAGAAAACTAATGCTTTACAGTAAGATATCTCATCTGGAATACTGTGCCCAGTTCTGGAGCCCTCAATACAGAAAGGACATGGAGCTGATGGAGCAGGTGCAGAGGAGGCCACGAGAATGCTCAGGGGCTGCAACACCTCTGCTATGAGGACAGACTGAGAGAGCTGGGATTGTTCAGCCTGGAGAAGAGTAGACTTCAGGGGAACCTACTAGTGACCTTCCAGTACCTAAAGGGAACTTCCAAGAAGGCTGCAGAGGGCCTGTTTGCAAAGGCCTGCAGGGAAAGGACAAGGGGCAATGGTTTTAAATTGGAGAAAAGTAGATTTAAACTGGACATTAGAAAGAAGTTCCTCCCCACGAGGGTGGTGGAACACTGGCACAGGTTGCCCAGGGAGGTGGTTGAGTTCCCATCCCTGGAGGCATTGCAGGTGAGGCTTGCCAGGGCTCTGGGCAAGCTGCTCTAGTTGGGGATGTCCCTGGCCACTGCAGGGGGGTTGGACTAGATGACCTCCAGAGGTCCCTTCCAACCCAAACCATTCCCATTCTAGGATTCTATATCATGATCCCTCCACAAACTAAAGTCCTTCTTTCACTGTGATCTGAACAGAAATACATAGGAGAGAGTGGAAAGCAATTAATAAATTCTGCTACCAAAAAGAGGATTGCTGGTAATTACAGTACAATTGCCACACAAAAGACCTAGCTGAGAAAACATCCCAACTTAGACTGCACAACTCCAGGGACTGCTTGCTAACAAAATACAGAGTATTTTACTTCTAGGTCACTGATTTCAGTCTGGCCTCAAAGGAGAAAATGACTGGAAGTTAATAGCAGCTGACAGTGGTGTGAAAGCAGCAGGGTGCATCACAGCTCCCTTCCTAACAGATTGGAGGACACAAACCAAGTATCTGTGATTACTAACAGTAATAAAACTAAAAATTCAGGCTGTAATTCAATGATACAATAAATCCAGCTGTAGAGCTCTTAGGACAAGGAGCTGATGTGACATACACAATTTTACTGATTCCAGCTTGCCTGAAACCTTTTGACAGGTTAACTATGTACAAACAGGTGCTAGGGCAGATCAGATGGATGGTGGTGTGCTTTTTACAGCTGGAAGAAAAATCCATGTTGTGTGTGCCAACCAGTTCAATGGAAATACAGGTATGTGCCCATAGCTCATTGAGCTCCAAACTGCCTGGTATCAAGGGTCACCAAACCATGGCCTTCAAGCTTCATCCTTCAGTAACAGCAGGTGCAGGCTGTGCAGGAGTGAGCACATCAGCACTGTACAGTTTTATTGCTGCTGGGCACTCTCTGGGCTGGAGACAAATGAAGGTGCTGTCTATACCTCCATCTGTCCTGTGAAAGGGTGGAGGGTGCCAGATGGTTAGCAAGTCACCCAGGACACATAAAGCCACACAGGCATTAAATAGCATAAATAGCAAGGCATTAAATGACACCATCCCTGCTGGCACCACATCCCTGCTCATCAGTGCTCCATTCATTTAAACACTTTCCAGAGAGCAGGGAAATGGGAGATTAGAGAGATGTGCTGCTGCCTTTGATAAGCCTGAAAACAGGAGCAATGTTGGTGTTAATCTTGTAGCAGTAATAAAGAAAAGGTGTGATTAACTGCAGTTGCAGAAACAGTTTAGTGCAATCTCTTTTCCCAGTGAATTCCTCCATGGAGTGATGGGCCACAGGGAACACCTGCAAAATGCACCCAGGCATTTCTATCTGCACTACATCCATGGCCTGTGCTCCAACAGCCAGTTGGCCAAAGGATTGCTTCTCCTATTTTGTTGGGGTTTTGTTTTGTTTTTTTCTGAACACACAAGAGCAGAGGAAGCCCTCCTGCCAAGAGTGTAGTGAGTGCAGAGCACTCAGCAATGAAGGGGTGACCTTGATTAGTGCCTAATGAGTAGAAACCAGCTGGTTTTCAACACAGAATGAAATAGAAAAGTTCTGCTATAGTCTGCCAGAGTTCTTGATGCTGCTCTGAGGAATGCTCTTGGAGATGCTGTTCGCTGATATCAAGTGGATATATCTTTGCTGTGTGGAAGTCTACACCTTCAGGAAAGAAGCCAAAAGAGGTGAGATTAGCTGGTGTGAAGGCTTGCAAGATCAACTATGGCTTGTAAAAGCAGCAGCATCAAAAAGGTGCTACTGAGATTAGAGAATAGTCATTGGAAGCAACAGAACTTTTTAGCCCAGCTACCTGGTGGAACATCCCAAACTATCCCATATGGAGCTGTACAGCATATCTTGGTTACACCCAGGGGTAGAGACAGCCTGGTGGCACCTAGCCACCTCCCATCCAACCACTCACCTCCNGGCAAGGAGCCACACCTGGGCAGGGAGAGGTGGGGAGAGGAGGGGAGGGCTCTGAAACTAAGCCCAGGTGCTCTGTGATTTGGGGGAAAATAGCGAGGAAATGGGCTGGGAAAGGGGAGGTGGGGGCAGAGGGGGGAGATAAGGTGGGAGAGGGCTCAGTGAGGCCCATCTCTGGAGATATTCCAAACCTAACTGGACACATCCTGGGCAACCTGCTCTAGGTTCAACTGCTTTAGCACAGGGGTTGGACTAGATGATCTCCAGAGGTCCCTTCCAACCCCTAATATTCTGTGATTCTGTGAATGTATCCACCAGGTTTTGGGACAAGGAAATTTCAACAGTATTGGCATCACTTGCTGGTAATAATAATAATAAAATTAGGTTTCTGATGGAGAGTGGGGGGAAAAGTGGTACTTCTTCTCTGCTACATAACAAGAAACAGCACTAGCCAGAAGGTTACAGTTCCTGTACACACAGCCACACTTCACTAGAACTGCAGAGAAAAACACCCCATGCAGGCCACATTGTGCATTAGCAGAGGTCACAGAGGAACAGAAATCATGAACCAGAGGTAGCAGTACAACAACAGAATAAACCAAGGATTTTCCACATTATTTAAAAACCCAGGGCACTTAGAGGGCAAAGACTTTCCTGGGGGCATGGGAGTGGGGGTTAAAATCTATGCTTTGAAAGGGAGAGAATTCACAGCTTATAAAAAGGAGGGTGGGAGTCACAGATCTGGAAGCCAAATGCATACAGGGTTTCCATTCTGTATGCAGGGGGGAGGGGAGGGGAGGAAAGAATTTGCTCTCTTCAAGGGTTTGCAAATCCAGCAAGGCAAAGTCTGCACTTCCATAAGGCACCCTGTAGTAAGCCTGAGCTTCCTGGCTTCCATTGCACATTTTACCTGGAGAGGAAAATGTTAAGCTCTGAGTACTAAAAAAGAAGAAAAATGTTAAAATCTTTCTAATATTAAAAAGAAGGAACTTGTTTATAGCTGTATAATCAGTTAAAACTTGCCTGTGGTGTTCTGTCCATTTGCTAGCTTTCCTTAGGGATCCAGTTGCATCTGCATAATCATCTCTTTTAATTATGTGATGCTATTGGGTATATGATACTGTATGGGCAAATTAAAAGACAGGGAGATGAAGGTGGGGCAGAAACTAGAGCTACCACATTTCCATCAGCAAAAATGACTGTTGCATGCAGTCATGTGCATGGAAGGGGGAAGAGAGAGTCATGTGAAATAAGTTACTGCAGTCCTTCAAGTCACCAAAATAAATTCCCTCAATCCCTTGTGAAGCAGGTTCTCTCTCTTCTGTCCCACATCTCAAACCCAGTATGATTTTCTGCTCCAGACTGTGGCAATACTTTTCAACTGCCATTTCAGAAGCTCCCATCTCACAGCAAACCCCTCCTATCCCAACCCAGGATCCCCTTATTTCTCCAACTCCCCTGTTACCATGTATACACCTATAAACATTGACATTATCTAGACAAAAGAGATCAGGAACACTTGGCAGCTGAAAAATCCCAGATCACTCTTTTCCCGAGCCTGAAATATTCCTGTCTCTAAGCTAATTTGCAAGCCAGCAGATCTCAATTGCATAGAGATGATATAAAAAATCCAGGCTTGTTCACATCAAGCACAGCAGAAGGACCTCCAGGAGCAAGTTGGAGAGAGATCAGCAGACTATTGACTGTTCACAACCAGATCTCTGAGCAGCACATGCTATTTATCATACCAAGCTAGAGTCATGAAAGCATCTCTTCCTGACAGAGGCATCCTTACTCTTCTCTAGCTTTTCTCTGTCAGCAATTGTACTCTCCCAGCACCTCTCCAGAGACCAACAAAGACAGTGGCAGCAAACTTACATTAGCCATTTTCCTGTCATCTTTCTTAGCTGCTCTGCCCCTGTAAGCTTACACAGATTTTGTAATGATGAATTCCTAGGTCTCTTTCTAGAGGTGAAGCCCTACCAGTGACATCACCAATGGAGGCACAGGCTCCAGTGATGAAACTGCCCTGTCTGAGACATAGAGGTACCAAGGGGTAAAAGGACCTCTGTGCTGGGGCCTGGACTGTTTAATATTTGTATAAAGGCTATGGTCAGCAGCATTGAGTGCACCAGCAGCAAGTGTGCAGATCACACCAAGCTATGGGGTGCTGGGGATAAGTTGGAGGGGCAGGATGTCATCCAG
>VWZO01021801.1:8566-18786 GCA_013396975.1 Bucco capensis | reverse complement strand
TGGACTAGATGAGCTCCAAAGTTCCCTTCCAACCCAAATGATTCTCTGATTCTGTGTGTGACCTACCTGACAAACAGAGCAAGGCACAGGAAGGAGTCTGCATACATGAAAATAACTCTAGCCAAGAGAAAGGCAGCCAGTGACATGAGTAGGCTAAAGCAGCTGCCAAGAAGCTCATCTCTCCAAGGTTTGGGTCTAACCTCAGCATAGCACATCCTGACACTGAAAAGCAGCTTGATAATATCTGGATTAGTAATTTTAGAGGTTACAGCTTGAGATGGGCTTAGGTGGAAACGAGTTTCCAAACCTGGAACTGCAAGAGCACAGACTAAGACCATCTTCTATACTTTGACTCCTGAGCACACTTGAACTGTGTGACAAAAGATGCACAGGGCAGAACTAAGCAACTTGAAAAAAAACAACTTATAATTTCATAAAGGATGATTTAATGCTACCAAGGTGCAAAGATGATCCTGCAAAAGGGTAAACCATATTAAACTGGGAAACAGTGCTAACATGCTCTGTAAAGAAAATATTCTGTGCAATTACCAACAGACAGTATATGGATAAGCAGTTTTCAAGAGGAAAGCCCCTCTATCTCATTAAACAGCTACTTTGCTCCTGCTTTTTTCCCCCTGTTTAACTCTTCACCTTTAATCTGCAATACTCAGCTATGCTGCACACACCAGGAATGCAAAGCTGACTGGCACAGGAGGGCCTCCTTTATCAGCTTAGGATAAAAGCAAGAGATGGAAAGGATGGATTGACTGTGATTTTTTTCCTTGCAGACTGGTAAATACCTTATGCCCATTGCAGACAGGCTAAAGATTTGGAGACCTGAAAATTCATTTCTCTTTAAAGATTTGAAGGAATACTGGTAGAAATGAACAGGTGACCTTCCATACAAGAAAGAAAGAAGTGCCATGGTGTTCACATGACCAAGCTGTGGGATAGCACAGGGCTGTTGCTGCTCCGTGGCAGGACTTAGGGACAGTCTGGCAATGCTGTTGCTCCTCTTCACAGAGCACAGAGCACTCCCAGTGCTGGCTGATGATAAGGCAAGATACAAATCAATGACTTCTCTCTCCCCATGGGGATGCAAAAGAGGGTATCTGTAGGTATAAAGCAATACACCAAAAAAGGGAAGTTGCCTCCTAATCTCAATGGCTACCTTATGGCCTGCAGAAAGAGGATTTCAATTCTTCCTGAGGGCAGCAGGTAACACCAGAACACTGCTGAACCACTGCAGCAGGCTTATGTGTGCAAGAGGAGCACAGACACTCCCAGGTGCTGTCTCTTCCTTGTTGCCTGAATAAAGCTCCTGAGTACAGAAAAGACAGGTTGGTCAGGGCCTTCCTTATCCTCCCTTCCCTGCTGTGATCACAGGGAGCTCCCACTCCAGCCCTCTGATGTGTTGGCAGCCTCTCTAATTTTGAATAGCTGTGATTTATGGCTTGGACAGAGCCCATAGCTAAGGCATACAAAGAAAGGTAGGGCTGGCCTGACCAGTATAGCTGGGTCCTCCCTGGCCCTTTGTATTGATCAAATGAATGATGGAAGTGAGGAATTCAATCGTGTTTGCTGTCTCTAAGGATCAGCTAAGGGACAGAAGGCTGGGAGGAGGCAGGGATTTAATTACCACTTACATCCAGCACCAGCAGCCAAAAGTGTGAGGATGGCACTCTGTATATTGATGAGGGGAAATGGCCTCTGGCCACCTCCCTCTGCACCTCCTCTCTCATCGACAAAGGAAACAGTAAAAAGAACGAGCAAATTTTCTGAGTGCTTCATCCTGCATTAATCACACACCATATCCTTCTCCTCACCTAGTCTCTAGGGGAATGTCACAGGCCCTGGAACAAGAGAAATGAAGGGAAGTTTACAGTTGCTAAATCTAAGCAAGAGAGGTGTTTGTGGCACGCAGCATGTTGCAGCTCCCACTATAAACTCATGGGCAGATTTCCAACAAGTAATAGGGAGCTGAATCCAAACATACACTACCCAGTGAAAGGTTTAAGCAACCCCTAATCACACTCCTAATTGGTCTTGCCCTCTGTTTCAACATTTGTCATTTGAGGAAACCAACAGCAGCTCCTAAATGAGCTTTTTAAAGTAACATTCAGGACATAATCAGGTCTCTTTGAAAAGGGACAGTTTTAAATTCAGCCATAAATGTTTGATACCATTGTCTGCCAAACTTAGCAAATGGTTTTAGTGGGGACCTGTATTTATCAAATTACCACCTTCAGGACAAATGCTTATGGGGAATGCATTATGCTCAGTCTGCCTAGACCTTATTCTGCTAATGAGGGCATGCCCCATCTTTTCCAACACACCACTTCTTAAACAATGGTGCAATTTTTACATTACAGCCACGTCTGCCTTGTACTGACTGAGTAGCTGTCATTCAGATTCCTCCTATCAACTCTGAATTCCCTTTCATCTAGGGTCTGTGTTATGTGATGGCAGCCCAGAGCAGTGACCTATGACTATGCTTGACTTCTTATCTCATGACATGTGGACTAACTTACAAATGCAGGTAATTAGTTAAAGATGTTTCATGACAAATTAGACTAATGGAATTGTAATGGTTAAATTAACATCTTGGGGTCAGTCTTAAGGTCCCTTGTTAGGGGTGATGGTTCAAAATGCAAGCTGTCAGACTCTGGGAAATATCTTGTTTCTTTTAATAATGTGCTTCTTTTGCATGTGAAAAGCCAAGACAGAACTGCTGAGATAGGGCCTGATCCAAGGAAAACAATAGGCTGGCAGTTTCTGGATAAGGCATTCTCCCCAGTCCTGCCCCCAGACTTTGTCCTGTAGGCAAGATACACAGTGGAGTAGAGCAGAAAGCATGAAGAAGGACCAAAGCACACAGGTTTGCAGTGCTAGGAACACTGATTTCTCACTCTCCCCTTTGCACCTTACAACTGAAAATTTCATGTGACATCTTTCTTCAGGGAGGAAGTTAATTTTGCAAAATCAAGCAGTCCAACATAAATTAAAGAGATAAATCATGTCCTGTTATCTGCATCCTTCCTCCAGGAGGAGCCTGCCAGGCTCTTGCTCTAGGCTCCTCTAACAATAGAGCTGCTGCTAACTCTCACAAAGTGCTAAGGACAAATGGGAAAGAAAGAGGCAACAAAATGGCAAACAGCATTCCTCAATTTTGCCAGTCCCTAGTGTGCCTGTGTCTTGAGCACTACATGCAGTTCTGGTCATGCCATCTCAAAAAGGTATAGTAGAGTGAAGAGAAGCAATGAGAGTGTGAGAGGTACCAAATGGCTTCTGTAACTGGAGAGATTTCAGAGACAAGGACTCATTTGCTTATCATACACACAGCTGAAATGGGATGTGATTGAGGTATGTACCATGGAGTGGGCTAGAGAGAGCAAACAGGGAATAATTACTCTTTGTTTCTTATAACAAAAAGGAAATGCTTTTTACACAGTGTGTAGTTGAACATGAGGGCCACTCGTGTAGAGCCCAAAGTAATAAATAAGTTGAAAAAAATTAGATCAATTCATGGGAATCCCCCAGCTGCCACTACCTCCAGCAGTTCAGATAGAGCCTGGAGCTCAAGAAGTGCCTCCGTGCAGAGCACCAGAATCTGGAAAGACATGTTAGAAAAAGGACTCTTGTGTCAGTGGCACCTCTTCTGCTCTTTTCTTATACTTCCAGGACTGCACTGTCTAAGACAGGACACCAGGCTGGGCAGGGCTTTGCCCTCACTCAACAGAGCCACTAGCATCACCTCACCTTGGCTCTCTCCTCATTGCAGAACACTACTTAGTCACAGATAAGGTTAAGTCCTCTTCCCTTCAAAGGCAGCCCTGACCTCTGATGGCCATCCAAAGAACAGCCTGATTTTCAGAGCACTCTCCTGCCCAGCTTGCAGCGGTGATGAGGGGCAGGGGTATGTACGTGCAAGTGCAAGGACATACACATGTGTGACTGGGAATGAGATGAGGTCCCTAATCACACTGCCTCCATTTTTAACTCCAAGCACATGCTTTGATCTTTTCCAACGTAAACAGAGAGCAGAGTACACATTTAGGCAGACATTCTCTGCTGAAGCAAGCTGCACTGCTCCCTGCCTGGGCAGAGAACAAGACAGCGAATGACACAACACAGCTGTTAGCTACATTGCTGAACCCACACACTTTGGATCTCATGGCAAAAAGCTCAGTGCAAGGACCCCTACAGAGCAGAAAGAGTAGTGTGGGTTTCTGTGCTCAGATACCATTCTAGAGCTAGCCCAGGTAGCTCTGGCAGGCACAGCATCCTCCACTGCTGAAATTGAAACTGGCATCAGCCTACTAAATTCAACAAAGAATCCATGGTAAAAGAATGGAGCCTGCTATGATTTGATACCATCTGCTTGGTCTTCTGTCTTTTAGGCAAGTTAGTGTCCTCCCCAGATCCACAAGGATAGTTGGCTGTATGAGATGGAGACCATTGTCTCCCACAGTCCAGCACTACTCACATGTGCCCTTGCACAAGGCTCAACTCGGGTTGGCCCTGTAACAGCTCTTTCTGTCATTGCTTTTGTTCTCTGCTACTGTCTGGAGGTCACAGCTGAGAGGGAATGCTGAAGGCACCCAGTCAGTACCAGAAGGGACAGCCAGGGATGGGTTCCTTTCACGTTCTCCCAGCACACACGTGTGCAGAGCAACAAGCCACATCTTTGTGCTTAAAAGGAGCATTTAAATTATCAGGTGAACATCAAAGGGAAATAATTTTTGTTTACTACCCCTTTACTATTTTTTTTTCAAGACAAAACCTGCAGGAATTGAGAATTTAGGTATTTAATATGGATGTAAGATAACAGTTGTAAGATGACAGGAGGAACAAGACAAGACAAACATCCACCCAGTGCCTTGACTTTCTGTGTCTTTCATATCTCAGATTCCTGGCATGTGTCATTCACACCTTTTTCATATATGCATCAGGACAAAAGAACAGACACAAATTCAACAGTATTCCTCCACAGACAAAACCAGGACTTGAAAGCCTATTAATAGAACTATGCAGAATTCATTACATCGTGCATCCTTGTAAATATGCATGCAGAGTCTTTTTATATCAGTTCATATACATGAGACAGTAACAAGTAGTAAACATAAAAACATAAAGTGAGAACCTGATGTTATTACAACACTGGAGTTCTTGTTCTTTATGTGAGAGCTTTTAGCATTAATAGCTAGAGGAGCACACACAGAAGTCACCTCAAGTTCTGAGAGAACTAGTCAAGTTCTGCTGGCTCCTATTACAGAGATAGGACTATTTGGACCTTGAACATAAGATAGAAAAATGAATAATGATTTATCTTTAACATAAGAAAGATAAAATACTTCCATTAGTGGAGTAGTGATGGCTGATAATTATGTAGAACATACATGCATTACAGTAAATGTCTGTAGGTAGGGAAGACATTTCAGCCTCAGAGATCCTCACAAGACACTGAGATACTAAGCTGCATTTTGCAGCATGTTTGTAAAGATAATGCTTGACAATTTTTTGTTTTAGTATTATTATACATAAGTGATAGAAGTATGGTGTTACCACAAATTATTATGTAATGCACATTGCCAATAGATACACTATAAAAATCAATTTGAAATGTGAGTAGATCTACTCTAATATCTATTTTTCATCTTGCTCTGAGAGCCAGAAAGCAAAGCTACTCAAGAGTTTGCTTTTGTTAGAACACTTACTTAATACAATAAAGGATAACACCTTGTTTGCTTCCACTACACATAGAGATATTTCCTAAAATAACTTTGATATTTCCATGTAGGACAGAGCTAATTAGAATCACAGACTCACAGAAAGGCTGATTGGAGGAGACCTCTGCACTTCCCCAGTCCAATCTCCCATTCAAAGCAGGATTATTGCCTACACCAGATTGGGTCAACCATGGTTTGGCCTAACAACATCTTAAGAATATAANGAATGTTTATAAGTAGGTTAAGGGTGAGTGTCAGGAGGAGAGAGCCAGGCTCTTCTCAATGGCATCCAATGGTAGGACAAGAGGGAATGGGAGCAAGTTGGACCACAGGAGGTTTAGTATTAACCTGAGGAGAAACTTGTTTGCAGTTCAGGTGCCAGAGCACTGGCCCAGGCTGCCCAGGAGGCTGTGGAGTCTCCTTGTGTGGAGCCATTGCAGAGCTGCCTGGACACATTGCTGTGTGAGCTGGTCTAGGTGATCCTGCTCTGGCAGGGGGGTTGCACTAGATGATCTTTCTAGGGCCCTTCCAACCCCTAACATTTTGTGATACACAAGGTGGAGATTTCACAGCCACTTCGGGTGACCTGTTCCAGTGCTACACCACCCTCCTGATGAAGAAATCAAGCATGACAAAGTTTGCTGAGAGCTGTAGTATCTTTTACAAGACTAATGAAGGTCAGCCAAAGTTTGGTCTTATGAAAGAAACTGTTCCTCCCTAGAAGTTGTCACACTGTTACCTCTTACAGATAGAGTAAAACCCAATTAAAGATCAGGTTTTTAACTAGCCTATCTCTATTTTATCACCAAGCACCCAATTACATGCAATATTTTGATCTCTCACCAGTCAATATATCCTCAAAATCTTAACTGTATATGATGGAAGGAGAATTGGGGTGACCTGACTCTGTGTATCCACTTACACAAGAGATCCAAAACAAAGCCTGGAACTGAATCCAGATTTCCTATGCACTGCTTAACTGAGTTAGTCATGAGATCACTCAACTGTTACTTAGTCTTCCTTTCCCACAAGCTACTGCAAAGATAAGTTACAAAAGATTGAAACAACCTTCTGAGAGCAGCATCATTGACGATGGCATTTCCCAGGATTTGAAATTTAGACTCTCTGCACTTTACTACCTAAGAAAGGGGCACACTTGATAATAACTAGAAGTATGGAGTTCAAGAGGATCTCAGTCTGCCACTCTCAGGCTTCATCTGCACTGAGATGAATCCTGCAGTTCCTCCTCAAACCCTGCAGACAGGGAAGGTTCAAAACAAGCCTATTCCCTCCTGCTCTGGGAGCAGGGAAGAGCAGCAGGTTCCTCTCCCACTTCCACATAGCACATTAGAGTTCTATAGGATTTCAAAGATGGAATCTTTAAGAAAGGTTCAATCTTTAAGGAAACACCTAACCATGACATGTGGGTGATGGGAATTAAAATGCAGTAGTAGGGATGGCAAAAATAGGGTTCAGTGTGTATATTTACACCCCTAAAATGAATCTGTTGGAATGCCATTGAGTGTCTTAGCCGAAGAGCAAAAGAAGAGCCAGGTCTCCATGCTCACTTCCTATCATTTCATTTTCTGCCATTGTTGTGCCACAGCAGAAGCTCATCTATCAGTAGGATCTGACTTCATGGAACCAGGGTTTACTTCTGAGAATGGGACCACTCAAGGCCCTGCAGAGCTGCAAGCCTTCTTTGCCTTCATCTAGAGAGTGATAGCTGACAGATGCTGGATCCCATTACTGTCTCTAAGCACACAGTCTTCTGTTAGCCAAGATCATGCAGTGCCCCTTTTACTGCAGCAGTGTAAACATTTACCAAGAGAAGACAGGGAAATATGATCTGACACAAGAAGATTAAGCTGTATAGGTTTTTCACAGGAAGCAAAGTTCTTTAGCTGTCAGATAGAAGCCACAGAGTGATGCCTATTGTTTCTTAAAGAGTAATTACCTCTGATTGCTTCCGAATACACTAATTTGTCTTAGTACAGAATGACAGCATAACCCAGAGCAGTGGGTAACTGCATTACTTTACCTGTCTATAGGTTTTCTGGGGTTGGCAAATATACCCACACTGGTTTGAGCAGCAGTTCTTTTTTGTCAGAACATTGTACATCCACTCTGCAGTGCTGTACCATGGCAGAAGCAGAAGCTGCCACCTCACCCCATGAGGGGCAGTGCTCTGGCTTAGTAGTGAGAAGGGATCTCAGAAACTCATGGCTAGCCAGGGATGGGACTGGCTCCACAGGCAGCACCAGCATTACTGAAAGACAAGGCAGAGAAGACTAAAAAGCAGNCCCTCAGCCTGTCCTCAGAGCAGAGGTGTTCCAGCCCCTGAGCATTCTCGTGGCCTCCTCTGCACCTGCTCCATCAGCTCCATGTCCTTTCTGTGTTCAGGGCTCCAGAACTGGACACAGTATTCCAGAGGAGCTCTCAAATCTTTATGATAGGACTGTAATTGCCAATTTTTAATCTTCTCTTATATTCTCATATCCATGATATATGCTACTACCTGAATTCATTCAGAGTCCTATGAAAAGCCTTTGGGTAATTTCATCCAAATAAATTATTTACAGTAGTTCAAGGAAGGCAGGAAAAGACAGACAGCAAAAACTTGCTACTTCATAAAATTGTTGGAAATGCCAGAATCTATGCCAGTCTAAGCCCTGTTCCTCAGGGATGACTTTGCTATGTCCCAGTTTCACGTGCTTGTTGCAGAGCAGGAGGAACCTCTGCACTGCTCCAAGAATCCTGCTGTGTCAGAGCTTTGCACCACTGGTGCAGGCAAATAAGGAAAACCTGGACAGTTTGCAAACTGTTCCAGTTAGGTCACTCAAGGTGCTTTGTTGTCATTAGTTTTAAGTATTTTGCTTCTATTTTTACTTTTTTCATGTATATTTTCTGATCTCCATTTTGTTAAAACTGCAAAGTAGAAAGTGACTTCAATTGAAATAGAAATATGAAGATTCCAGGTTAAAAATATTAAAATGCAGCAGTTCGTACATTTTGAAGAAGCAGATTCTTGTTTTCGCTGAGTTAGAAGAGTAGTGGGAAAGGATTCTGATCTATCAATCATTTCAATTCTGAAAAATTTGGATTTTTCTGAGGGGGAAAAATAGCAAAAGAAAAAAAAAATGTCATCAAAGAATTCCTGATTGGTCCTAAACAAAAGTTCACCTAGGATATCATGTAGTGATACTTCTATTTGCAGAAAAGAACATTTTTATAACTACTGACTGTAGTTTCTAGTGACTGACTAGTCAGACAGAAGCTGCCTAGGACTTGTAAGTCAAAAGCACAGGGCTGCAGTGAAGGGTCACACAACTGACCATCATATTCCCAAATGTCAGCTGTCTTCCAGAAGTTTACAAGGCACACAGGAAGCATTGCACTGTTCTTCCACCCTCCAGGCATCCCTTTGATTCTCCTTATGCCACTTTACAAGCCATAACAGCTTCCTGCTGCTAGTCATGTTTTCTGACACTTTTCTAATAATTCTGATGTTAAAATCTCTTCTTTGCAGGGGGCATAGAGAAGGAGTTTCAACACTTACATTGCTGATTCATTGCAACCTAAGACAAACAAGGCTCACTCCACATTATCTCTGTGGTGGTAAAATATTTCATGTTTAAGAGGTCTGGCTAAGAAGTTTATCTTAACTAAAAGAACATTCCCTTTGACTAAAAGCTAACAGCCTGTGATAGTTTCCAACTCTGCACTGCTGAGCCAAGATAATACTGGCTGTGCCACTCCTGTAGGCTCCAGCAAGAACCATCTCTCCATAGAATCACATTATTTACTCTTTGATGGAATCAAACAGACTAGTGGCAATTAGCAAGCTATTTAAGGAATCTATCCCAGCCAGGGATGGTTAAGTGGCTTTGTTAGCATGGAAATGATTGCTTTCTTCACCTGTATTTGTTGTTGTGGTTAGTTTTTGTTTTGTTTGTTGTTTGTGGGGTTTTTTCTGAAACAATATATAGCCTGGGTCTCTGCAATCATTTGGCAGAGAAAGAGGGAGCAGAGAGGACATGCTGTCCAAATGTTGTCTCACAGTGTCACAGTATCACAGTATGTTAGGGGTTGGAAGGGCCCTAGAAAGATCATCTAGTGCAACCCCCCTGCCAGAGCAGGATCACCTAGACCAGCTCACACAGCAATGTGTCCAGGCAGCTCTGCAATGGCTCCAGACAAGGAGACTCCACAGCCTCCTGGGCAGCCTGGGCCAGTGCTCTGGCACCTGAACTGCGAACACGTTTTTCCTCAGGTTAATACTAAACCTCCTGTGGTCCAACTTGCTCCCATTCCCTCTTGTCCTAACATTGGATGCCATTGAGCAGAGCCTGGCTCTCTCCTCCTGACACTCACCCTTAACATATTTATAAACATTTCCTGAGGTCTCCTCTCAGTCTCCTCTTGTCCAGGCTGAAGAGACCCAGCTCTCTCAGCCTGTCCTCCTAGGGCACATGCTCCACTCCTTTCAGG
>VWZO01021794.1:0-17815 GCA_013396975.1 Bucco capensis | reverse complement strand
TTTCTGTTCACCTCCTCGTTGGTGACTGCCATTGTAGGGATAGAGAAAATAACTTGTGCTCCTGATCCCTTAAGCCGCTGCCCCAAGGCTCTGAAATCTCTTTTGATTGATTTAGTGTTTCTTCTAGTGACCTCTTCACTACCCACATGAAAAACTTAACAAGGGGTAATAATCAGAGGGCTTTACTCGGGTGGGAAGTTTGTCTGTTACATCCCTAACCCATGCCTCAGGGAGACAGCAAACCTCCCTGTGAAGTGGGTCAGGACGGCATATTGGGCCCTCTGCTCCCCTCAGCAGGGAGTCCCCTACAACAATGACCCGTTGAGTTTTCTTTTTAGAGTCAGTTTTGATGGCTGGTCTGGGGCAAGTTGGTCTTGGTGGTACTTCTTGTCTTCCTGCACCCTCACAACTTTCATCCTTGCTCACAGTTAATTCCTCCTGTAGAACCCCATACCTATTTTGCAAGGGCATTGTAGGCAGTGAGCTTCTTAAGGGAACAGGCTTGCTCTGTTTGTTTCATCGTTGGGCAGAGACTTGTTCCCATTAATCCTGCTCCTGCGGATTGCTACAAGAAGGCCGGGATGCTGTTTTAGTGGAGATCAATCTGTGAAAATAGTCAATTTCCCTCTCTCCCTGATTTTTCTCAACCTGCTCACCTCTTCTCTGAGCTCCATCACTTCATCTTGGAGCTGTGCCACTCGGTAGAGCAGGTCCGTAGCCTGCTCACACCACACACACCACACCATTGCCCTCTGTTGCCAGTGATAGGCTGTGACATTCCTTACAGCCTGTAACCTGAATGCCAATCCTCTGCTTATAAGTTCCAGGAGCTTCTGTGAAGAATCTACCTTCAATAGGAATTAGATTGAGCCTTCATTAGCTTGCAGAATCTGTCAGATGAAATGAAAGCTGAACAGCTGGGACTTACTTTAACATCTGATGAACCATTCTAAAGGACACTGATGAGAAGGGAAAGGTTCATATAGGAAACAAGACTCTTCCATTAGTTTGTCTAATGTAGTCTCAAACCAGCTTATCATTCATATAGGAAACAAGACTCTTCCATTAGTTTGTCTAATGTAGTCTCAAACCAGCTTAGAGCAGTATAGTGTTGAGTTTTTCATTTCACTGAAGAGGTTTGCTGTCTTCAAGATAAGATTATGCCTTAATATCACATCTGCAGCCTGCTATCTCAGCAGCCAAGCCTGAAAAAACCATCCCTTTGATTCTTAACATTCATTTGATTGATGCCTATTGTCCCCTGTTCTAGAATGGCTCTTAGGACTATGGGCAATTTTTTGGCTTTTAAAAATCATTACTGTATTTATATTCTGTGCCATGTATCCTTCTGTTGGCATTGTGCATGTTACTGGAATTTGGAAGGGTTAAGGGATGAACAACTTCCCTCCACCCCCTAAAATGAAAAATCTGCAAGTACTTCTACTGGAAATGCGAACAAAAGATTCTCTTTCAGGAGAACCAACTCTTGATTTACTTTTGTTGGATTTTTGTTTAGATTTCCAGCAGTCTGCTAAGAAAAGATGAAGAAGAAGACGAGGAAGATGAAGATGAGGAAGAGGAAGAGGAAGAGGAATTAGATGCTGCTAAGGAAGTGAGATAACAGAACTGTTCCAAGAGCCTTTTTTTTTAATTGAGGAAAAGCAACCCTTTCTGTAAAGGCTTTTATGTGTTAATCAAAACTTCAGAGAGGTTGTATTTTTCAAATTCCAACAGGATCAAGAATTAGCACCAATAGAAAGCGCCAGACAACAACTGACCAGTTTCAAAGAATGGAGCAAAATCTGCTGAAAATGGATTATTTCAGTAGCTAAAAAATGAAATGTTTAAATAGAATCTCCTGTATTATATTTGCATAGATGCTATATTGCAGTCACACATTTGCTTAACCTACATGATGAAATGTCCAAAAACTGCAGTAAGCTGACATGGAGTTATGAACATAAGGGTTTGCTTGTTACTTTGCCAATGTATTACTTGCTACACACCTCTTGGATTTTGCAAGTCATTTAGCTATACCAGTCATAATTGATTTTATACATCCTAATGTAACTGTAGTACTAAAGAAACTGATTATAGCATCAATCCTGCTAGATTTCATTTTGTTAATGACAGAAGGCAGGGGGAGGTGTAGTTTTCTCTCATGTTCCTCAGGCTGGACTAAGATGACTTGATTCCTTTGCGCATACAGAATGAACATTCACAAGTAATGACCTAGCCCAGCATCTACTTTTAATGCTGCTTTGCTTTTAAATAAAAGTGCCTTCATATTTTATATAGTTGACATTTCTTATATTAGTTGACATGCTACCTAGAGTTCAAGTTTCATGTGTTTCACTGGTTGATTCAGTTAAACACAGAAGATGCTCTCTGGAGATGGTAGTTACACATGTTCATTTTTGAATAGCATATAATTGTCTGCCAGAAAGCTGCTACCATTTTGTTTCTTTTCAGCTTTAGTATCTGCTAAAGAAAGAACACATGTATAAATCTAGAATTTAGACTTGTAACTGGGGGGAAAAAAAACCCTTAACTTAGAACCAAATACTCTTTCACTTACTGAAATAAAGCAGGAAGTGCATTTTTACTAGTGCTGCTGCCTTTGTCCACTGTTGCCAAGCCTGCAATGTGCTCTTCTTTTGACAGGTTAAAAAAAGGATTTTCCGAAAAAATGTGATGAAAATATAAGTGAAAATGTCACAATACAGAGAGCTCTGGTTTAAACCCAAACAATGGTTTTACACTAGAATTACATACTATTGACACTGAACTACTGGTGACAAGGCAAATACTAATGACCAAAAGGTAAAAAGTATTCCCATCTCTTTCAGCAAGTAGAGCACTTCAATAAATATTTATATCACATCAGAATTATGATGATCCCTTCCAACTCTGACAATTCTATGATTCTCTTTAGTGAATGGCATTCTAGATTTGAGTAGTATTGTGGAAGCACCATGAGAAAAGCCTGTAATCCAGTGTTTTATTGCAAAATGGCAAGACACTGTACATACTGGGATCTTCAGTGGTGAGAGCCTGGCCCAGCTTGCCCAGAGAGGTGGTAGATGTCCCATCCCTGGAGCCATTCCAGGTCAGGTTGTTTGGGGCTCTGAGCAACCTGATATCTCTACTGAGTGCATGGAGGTTGGACTAGATGACCTTTAAAGGACCCTTCCAACCCAAACCATTCTATGGTTCTATGATTCTTTATCATTTCATACTCAGTGAAGTCATGTAGTTCATTTCCAAAACACATGGTTTAACTTTATGACTACACCAGGTTTTCATATAGTACACATATATGCAAATAGTAATTATTTCTGTACTATGCCTTGAAAAAAAGGGATTCTGAATAGAACAAAACAAAACAAAACAAGCAGTGTTTAATTCCTACTAAAATATTAGTAGCTAGGGCAGAGAGATTTTTTTTTTTAACTCAGCAGCTCCAAATTCTTACTCCCCACCTCACTAAAAAAATTGACCTTAAGAATCAGAAAACCTTACAGAAAGGGGAAAAGTATGGTGTTGGGCAACTTTAGCCTGATATGATGTCTTAAGTTTGCATGTTAAACAGAAATTGTGTGACCTCATAACTACAGATTAAAAGTGAACCATTAATCTACTTCAAAGCCAGAAGAATTTAGAATGTAATCACAGAGTTAAGTACTACCTAAAGATACTTTTGCAAAGATTTTCTCATGGCATCAGTGTTTACTGCAAGACTGACAGTAGCCCGTTTGCTCATATATTGTTGACTACCAATCCCTAGATGATGCATGCTTGTATGCATTTTTGCTAGGAGTATTTTGCTACTCCATTGAATGTGCTGGCCCATCTTTTGGGGACTATGGATCATCTCCTTGTACTCATCAGATTGTCAGATGTTACGGCTTTCCTGAACACCTCAAGCTGCTCCTGTACATGTTTCCTTAACTAAGGAAACTAGCTCCTTTTTGTATCAACATCACAAACCGCAGCACTTCATTTGTTATTTTTTTTACTGTATGGATGGTACTTAAAAAGGAAGCACCATGTAATCATAGATTGCCTCTGATTTGTCCTTTATACGGAAAGTACAATGCTTCCAAACCTTTAAATATCTGAAATTCCTATTACCAGGAAATGCTGACATCACACCATGCACCTGTACCTCCCCTGTGCAGGCAGAATCAGAATATAATGCCTAAATATACACATATCTCATTTGGGAGGGGAAAAAACCCTAAAATACCAAAACATACTGGCACGATAGCAGCTACAAACTGAGAATCAACTATCCTGTTAACCTTCATATTATTTAACTGTACTGGCATCCCTTCCCAGCTTCCCTCTGTATGCTTCAGATCATCTGTACATACTTTAGCTTTTGTCTTTATATACACTTAAAACCCTCCACTTTTTTGGCCTATCAACCAGACATTTCAGATTAAGCTGAAGTAGTCATAAAACCTAATTTGACTTTAAAATTAAAGACAAATTAGCTATAGGGTAAGGAAAAATATTTTGAAATGCCTTACTTAGGACCTCTGCCATTATAAGCTTCACGACTCTATGTATTCACTAGGAGGAAAAAAGTTTGCCATCCCAAAAATGAATGGTATCTTATCAGCAGTTACTCTTCACTTGCTTGAAAACAGGTGATGCTTTTTCTAAAAAGATAAATCTCATACTTCATTGGCAAAAACCCTTCTAAACCTAGCTCTATCTTTCTAGCCTCAACTCCTTTTTTTAGTAAAAAAAAAAACAATTTCTTGTGTGTGTCTAACACTCCTCTAGACGCATGGCAAAAAAGCTTCCCAATGCAGTTTCAGTGTTTGCAATCTCCTGTTGGGTCATAGCTAAAACTTCAAATCCAACAAATTATCTAAAGCTGATTAACTGGAGAAGTTAGCTGCATTCACATTTACAACACAGCTGATAATACAAAGGCAAGAATTAGTAAAGATGATGTTAGCTTATAAAAATAATCACAAGGTAGTTTTCAACAGCATGACAGACCAGACAAGTTTATTTTGAGGATCCTCACCACATCTTTAATCTCCCTGCAAAGTCTTCTGGTTCCTCAATCTCTTTTATAGCAGGTATGAAATAAAAGCACTGATTTGTTGGGCTTTATTTTAATTCTATTTAAATTCAGAGGAGGATTCAGAACAGAACACTTCTGAAGCTAATCCCTACCAGATAGAGGGGAAAAAAAAAAAGTGTAAGTGTTCAGAATTTGAAAATTTGGCCACATTCTAAGTTTCTTTGCTCAGAGAAATCTACATACAGATTTGGCATTATTCTCATTCAAAATGCTTATTTCCTAGGACTTAGAAGACTGATAATACACAGAAGAAGTAAAGCTATGCTGGCCTTTTAAAAAGTACAGAACAAAACCATTCATTTTATTTGCTTCTACTTAAAAGAGTTTACATACAAGTTCAGTAATGATGATGACATTCCATAAACAAATTAAGGTTTGACCACCAGAGAGGGTGATCAGTCACTGGAATAGGCTGCCCAGAGAGGCTGTGCAATCTCTGCCTTAGAGCTATTAAAAATCCAACAGTCAAGGGCTTCAAATTCATAACCATAAGATGGTTAATATTGCTTTGAGAAGGGGGTTGGATTAGAGACCTTCAGGTCCATTCCAACCCCAACTATTCCATGATTCTTACTTTTTACTATTTCCCAAGCAAAGGTTAAAACAAGTTTTCATCTTGTCATCTTAGTTTGAGAGGGGACTAAAACTTCATAAAATTATTTAGTACTCCAAGTACTGTCTTGTACAGTCACAATGTCAACAAAGTCCTCAAACACACAACCAAAGTTTGCTAGTAAGCCAGAATTTTGAAAATGCAGTTCTTCCTCAAATAGGCTAGCTTTTATTTCTTCCTAAAATTGAAATATGCTGGTACTAAACCAATCAAAACATTCTAAAAACTGACATAAACATTTATTTTCTAATACAAGAAAATAACATAGTGGTTGTCAGCTTGGTTGCCAGTGACAGATATTAGTTAAAACTAATCAGAGATTGACCTGGAATGCACCCAGACATCTCTAGCAAGTTAATATTCGTATTACAACCATGTGGAGATAAAACAAAGGCCACTCAAAAAGCTCACACTGAAGTCAGAATTCTTGATCTAATTCCAGCATTCATTTTCATTCCAACATTTCATTCTGCCTCAATGTACCTCAGTGAGTAAGGAGAACAAGAAAGCCTCTCCAACTGAGAGGCTGCCATGCTGCCATGTTGACAAACTGTACTGAATCATTCTTTCCAGAGGAAGCAGCCAGCATCATTCTCCCCAAGACCCACGTACACTGAGCATAATAGTTGACATAAACTGTACAAGTTTTAAATATAAAACACCTATTTAATGGAAATTTCTGTTTTATTTTTAAAAAGTTGCAAAGCCAACTAACGTGAACAGGAAGCTTTTTCTTCTTCTCATAGGAATGCCTACGAGCACATGAAACCCAAAAAAACCTCAACAGTTTACACAAAAAAATAAAATAAAATAAAAATCAGTCCTTTTTAGATTTCATGAAGCTAACCTCAGTAAGAAGTGTTACTTACTAATGCAGGTAACACTGAAGCTCTTCCTATCTGAACCGTTCCTGTGCTCAACCAACCAGCACTTACATTTTTATTTCATGTAAAAGTCATGGGCCATGGAATTAAAGCAAACTTCAAAAAACCCCAAAGCATTACACCTCCATGCCTTGAGACCTCAATTTAAGACATTCAATGTCCTCCAGAACTTCTGGGCTCTTCTCTGCCACAAGAAGTAGGCACAGTATAGTTCTCTTATCTTAGCCATACAGGTTTTTCAACCAATAGCTAAACAACTGACCTAAAAATTATTTACAACCGTTGATGGAAACTGTTTCTTCTGCATCTTTCAGTCATTAAAAACATGAAAAATTAACTGTCAATACTGTCACATCTAGAATGTTTTACTCTAGAGCATCTTTTCCTCTTTTAGAGCAAACTCAGCTTAACTTTCCGTTGACCAATTGGCCTATCATTCAGTTCATTAATAGCAGCCATAGCTTCCTCATAGTTTGTCATAGCAACAATGGCATCACCTGAAGGTAATCCTTGTTCATTGTACTGTACAGAAACTGACTCTGGTATCACTCTGTAGCCATAGAAAAAATCCAGAATCTCATTGGGAGTAGCTTTAAAAGGTAAATTTTTCAACCGAATAGGAACAACGCGTTCAGAACTGAAATTTGGATCTGGCATAAATCTTCCTTCAGGAAAACTTCCCATTTTATTATTTCCAAACTCCATCCTGCCAAAAGGTTCACCCTCACCACCAAAATCCATGAGGGGTGGCGGGCCTCTAAAATTCTTAGGGGGGCACATGAAGTCCTCGGGAGGATGCCTAAATTCAGAAGGATGCCTAAAGTTCCCAGGGGGACCAAATGAATGCATGGGTGGCCCCTGTGGTGGCCCAGATGGTGAACCAATTGGATGGGAAAGTTCATCCCTGTCATACGGATGTGAATGACCCTGCATGTCATTTGATGCAGACAATGGTACAGTTACACCAAACTTTTGCATCTGATCTTCAGATATAAGTCTTACTAATACCTCTGTTCCCAAAAATCTTCGGCGATTTAAATTTTCTGCTTTCATGGCTTCTTCTTCTGATTTAAACCTCACTAATGCTTCTCCCAGACCAACTCCTTTGTCATCATACAGCAAGTAAATATCATCCTCATCAATATCAAATCTCGCAAAGAACTTCTGCACTTCCATTTTGGACACATCAAACGGAAAATTCCTTACATAAACACACATCTTAGGGCCAGAATGGCCTTCCCGATAATTTTTTTCTGGCATGGCCTGTCCAGGATGATCTCTGTCCTGTGATCTTTTCCTCTCACAAGAATCAATTATTTTCAACATTGACTTTCTTGAAATTGGAAAAATGTAAACGGGACGATGGAGAAGCACCTTTCTATGACATTCCAAAGCAGCCTGATAATCCCTCTCATTCCTTAACATCACAAAGGCATCTCTAGTCCTCCTCTGATGCCTATCCGTTAGAAGCTTGATTTGTTTGCTGCATATATCCAGATCAGGAAAAAAATCTCTCAGATCTCTTTTTTCCACATTCACAGATAGATTCCTTAAGTGTATGTAATATTCCTGCCCGGGAGATGAACGAGAATGTGTTCTCTGCCTCCGTGGTGATCTTGAATGAGAATGAGAATGCCTCCTTGAATGCATGTAGTCAGAACTTCTTGGGGAATGGTCTTCACAAAAAAAGTCATCCATTTCATTTGGTATGTCTACCCTTCCGCCATATTCAATCCACCGCTCCTCTGTAGTTGGGCTAATTTCTATAAACCTCTGGCCCATGTATTGTCTATGACGTTTAAGTGCTTCTAAGGCATCACCAGGGGTAGCAAATTTGACCAAGCAATCACCGTTGTTTAAACCATTACGATGCTTTACCAGGATCACTCCGTCCACACATATGCCAGAAAGGAAACCACGTACTTCATCTTCTGTTGCAGCGTAAGGTATACCACGCAGAAATAAGTAAAGATCATCTGGATTAAATGGATGGGAATCCTTTCTTGACTGATAGCTTGACTTAGGTATACCTATATCACCATGTCTTGTGCCGTTGGTATGGAAACCAGCCTCCGGATGATGTGGTGGACCATAACCAGGCTTACTTACTCCTTTTGGAAAAGCCGGAGGCAAATGTGGAATGTCTCCAACTCCTGATGGACCAGAACCATTAGTACCTGTTCTTCTAGAGCCAGACATAGTTTCTCGTCCCCCACGGTCATATCGTTTCCGGCTCATCTCTATGATATTCTGCATTTCTGCCTTGCTGCTGAGAAAAAGCTCTACACGCGAGTCCTTGATAAACCCTCCTGAACAGCTCATGGCACGCCGTGCATCTTCATCTGTTGCAAATATAATAAAAGCCTCCCCAATCTCTCCTCCAATAATATGCACACCTCCATCAGGAATATTCAATCCCAAGAAGAAACGACGAATATCTGCAGGACCCGCAACAACAGGAAGCCCCTGTAAACGGATGACTACAGCCATGCTGAGCTCAACCCACAGCAAAAATCACCTGCAGACAAAAAGGTACACATGATAGCACGTCTTTAGTACTCAGCTATTACAGTATCGTAACACTTAAGAAGCTAGAGCCTTTTTAACGAATGCCCTTGTCTCAATCAAGAGAGAAGGTATCAAAAAACACACAAGTTCACACTGAAAGTTGATTAGTCAGAACAATTAGCTACTCCACCAGCACAGGTTCACAAGTCTATCACTATTCCCTATCTTAAGGGCAACAAAATCCACCTCAGTCACTCCTCACCATCCATGATACCTCAAGAACATCTTAAGTCTTTCACAGCACAGTTACTGTATGCCACAGATCTCTGCCCAGTCCCTAAGGATGAGAAAAAAATCCTTTTTACTTTTGAACAGGACACTTGTTATTGTTAACCCAGAAAATACTAGACGATGAAAGGAGAAAGGAACAAGGATAATTATGTCACTGGAAAACCAAGTGATTCATCAACAGTGATGACTTTACTGCTTTGAAAAGTTGCTCCTACCCAGTGATCAGTTCTGTTCAATAATGCGTTTTCTCAGCGTTCAAAAATGTTCTCTCTTTCACGTAGTCAAGAGTATTAACTGCAGCAGCCACATGCACTCAGGAGAGCATATCCTAGTTCCCAGACAGGAGTCTGTGAGAAAAAGGGCCGTGTATGAACTTTTCATAATACTCAGTGAGAAGTGTTAAGCTTTTGGCAGCTTACCTGTTTCTGCTTTGAAGACCTGATAAATTCTGTAAAATCAACTTAACTGTGGAAAGAAAATGAAACATAATTAATGGCTGATATCTGTACTTCGCTTTACATACTGTGCTACACTGCTGCAGCTATCCATAGCAGTGGCGAATATAAAAGCCAAGCATGTAATGAACCCACAATCTGGGATAATATGAAGAACTCCTTCCACGTTCCAAGATGCTATGTATTGCATCTTTGTATCTCCATTTTAGAGGCAAAAGAAATCCAAAATTTAAGTTGACTCCTGGAAATGATGAAAACACGATGAGATTACTTGGTCATCAACTGTGCCATACTGAATGGTTGAAATGAAAGACTGACAGCATATTGAGGCAAAACCTCTCAAATCAATTCTCTTGAGTCCTTGAAAGATGTGTAAGTCCATGGCAAGACTAGAGGATGTGTCCATTCTTCTGAAATCCACCTGCTTTCAAAGTTCACAAGAGTACTCTACTCACCAGACCATCAAATGAAAGAGCAAAATTATCCAGCAAGGAGAAACTTCAGGGAGTACTTCAACTTACAAAGAACACATCAGTATCTTCCCTGTTTACTGCCTTTCAAACACAAAACCAAGAATCACTTTAATACACTGACTTACACAGATCCTGATTTTCAACATTATCTAACATCACACAACACATAGCACCATACTCTCAGAACACAAGCTGCTATAGCAAATCACTAGATCCCTTTAAAAAAGAGCCCAACGCTCTAATGACAAGTGATTGAGAATGTCCCTTGTACAAAGCCCTTGCTCAATAACAAACATAGAACACTAGATCCTGATGCCAAGTTATCTATTGATAACAGTAAACTATCACTCCACCTGAGCTTAACAAAACAAGAGCAAAGCCCAAATTCTGTAACTAATGGATTCTATGTGACTTCCACATCAGCACTTTGTAAACGCAACAAAGGGAAAACAACAGTTCTCTGTGATTTTGTAGTGGGTTTACCCCAGCCAGCAGCCAAGCACCCACATAGCTGATGGTTCACTCCTTATCCCCGCCATGGGGAAGAAAATAGGAAGAACAAAGTCAAGAAAACTTGTGGGCCAAGATAAAAAGTTTCATCAGTGAAGAGAAAGAAGTGAAACACAGGAAATCATTTACCACCTCCCACAGGCTTACTGATGTCCATCCTGCCTCTGAATAACAATCACCGTGGAAGCAAACAAAAAAATCCTTCTCCCTCAAAAAAACCCCTCACAAAATAATCAAACAAAACACCTTCTTCTTCCTCTACCTCAGTTGTTGTTGCTCAGCTTCATGTTACATGGTATGGAATATCCCTGTGGTCAGTTCAAGTCAGCTGTCCCAGCTGCGTCCCCTCCCAGCTTCTTGCCTACTCCCAGCATACTTGCCAGGCAGAGTGGCGAAGAGAAAGCCTTGATGCTGTGCAAGCGCTGTGCAGTCAGAGCCAAAACACTGATGTGTTGCAAACACTCCTTCAGTTACAAATCCAAACCACAGAATCGTAGGGGCTGCTACGAAGAACGTTAACTCCCATCCCAGCCAGACCCAGTACACTTTATAATGTATCTTCTCATCAGATGTGATGGCAATGCCAAAAAAGCAAGGAAATTTCAAGGGCAGAATTTTCTTACAGGACCTTCATGTCTTGAAAAATCAGATCCACTGCCCTGCTCCTTCAAGATGTATTTACTCTGTAGTATTTCTGAATTTCACAACTCTATATTCTTATCTCAATTTTGAAATGGCATTCAGAACAGATCTCCTCAGATTTTCTTCAGTGATAAATGGCAAGTTCTCCACGATGTACCACAGATACAACATACAACTTTCAGTGGTGAAAGCTAGACACAGTGAATCCAGAACATAATGTGCTATTTAAGAAGTCCACAAACAGAAATGTAAGTTCAAATAATAAGCTTTTACTGACTGTATATTAAAGAATCAAGCACTGTTAGAAAGTGTAGACAAGCCTTCCAACCATTTAAAGTGAATGACCCAAAAGAATGACCTTTTGGGATGGAAGTGCCACACAAAAGTAAGACCAATTCATTAACAGATCAAGGACTTCAAGGAGCAAAGATTTAGTGATGACTTCATGATCAATTTAAAGCACAGAAGTGTGCACACCGTTTTAAGAAATTTTATACTTGAACTAACTACAAAACTGTATTATACCTATACTTCTACAGCCTCTGCAAATTCCAAAAACCATTACAACTACACTAAAAAAAACCACCCCAACTTGTAAAAATTGTAGGAAACTAAACCTACACCAGACTAGTATTTTACCACAACGCTGAGAGTCTGCAAACTAGAAAGAACATCCACAGAGATAACCCAACTACAAAACTCCACCCATGTAAGCATAACTGGTGGATCAGAGAATGATTTCTTAGTCTGTTTTTCAAAACTAGCCTTAAAACTTGAAGTAAGCTGTTTCTAACGGCAGTTTTCACATCGCTGAAGGAAGATGCTAGTGAACTCTGCAGCTGGGCCCCCCACACGGCCAGCTTGAACAGGAGACTGGCTCCGAGCGCTGCGAGCTGGAGAAATCCCCGCCGCCAGCAGTGCCGCCCGAGGGCCGGGCTGGTCGCTCCAACCACAGCAGCGCGAGCCCGGAAGGGACGACCAGGCCGAAGCGCAGGGCGGCGGGATCGAGAACAGGGAGGCAGGGGAACGGGATGAGGGGAAGGCAGACCCGCGCCAGACACGCTCCGGTCCGCCAGAGCCGCTTGTGATCCGACCCTGCGGAGAAGCCTGGCCTTCCCACGGCGCAGGGACAAAGCTAAAGGGAGGCAGCGGGTTGGGGAGGGAAGGTGATGGGCAGCCTAGAGGTATGAGGAAGCCACGGTCCAAATGAGGGCCGCGCAGCGGCTCCGTGAGGACTGAACTGCCGAGTACCGGCTTATGGCGCGAACCCCGTGCTCCTAGTTACACGCAGCGCCACGGGAAGCCAAGCGCTCTCCCTTACGCCATCCACCCACCAGACACGGCAACAGGAAACGCTCCGGGCCGAGCCTCGCTTCCCGCGGTTCCCGGCGCAGCACCACCAAGATGGCGTCCTCCGCCGCCCAGCCTCCCCCCCCCAAACAATCTGAGGAGAGGCTGAGCGGCGCCTGCGCAAGCTCCGCCCTCTATGTTGAACCCCCGCGAGTCGTTCGGCTCTCTCTCTCGTCCTGGGGAGCGACCCTCTATGTGCATGCGCCGAGTGCGCTGCGCCCCATAACGCTAGCGGCAGACAGAGCGCAAAGCAGCGCTTCTGTCACTTGCGCAGTACGCACGCGCTTCGGGATCGGTGCTGACCGGCTAGGGGAAAACCATTCTGCGGCTTCTGTACGTGAGCCGTCGGCGCGGTGGCGATCCCTGCGACATTCCTGTGAAGGTTTTTTTACGGGATAGCGTCGCTTATAACACCGTTACTTGGCGTGCTAAGCGCTGCCTTCAGTCTCATTTCCATTAGTCCCCGTGTCTGCTTAGCCGAGGAAAGAGGAGCAGGGAGGAAGGCAGGAAGAGGGAGGATGAAAGATACAGGACCGTGTACAGGGAAGGGGAAAGACAGACCGCTTTGGTTGTGCAGGTGGGGTAGTTCTTCTACCCTAGTGTTTATCTCCTCAGCCTTTCCCTGTCTTTTACAGGGTAGTTTGCCTGTACATCCGTTCCTCTAGACATTGTGTTTGCCCTGTTGTCCTTAAAACATCACAATAAGATAACACAAGGATGGGCAAAATTCCAATAAGATGAATCATCTCCTGGCCACGAGGATTCGTAAGGGGAACGTCGGATGGCCTGATGGTAACCTAAAAATAACCTAAAGCTAATTAGCATGTTAAAAATAACACCCCCAGAAGGAGACCTAACATACTATGTCAGACCACCAATGTATAACTTTGCCCCTAATCGGAGCATGCGTAGCAGGGCATTATATAGGTAAGGAAAAAGTGACCAATGAGTAAGTATTGTGCAACTCTTCTTTGTTATAAACTGCGTAAATCCTACTGGGAACTATCGCCTGGCCACACCCTTCTCTACAGAACTGCATTAAAGCTTAGAAGGTGGATCTCGACTCTGGCTGCTCATTGTCTCCTACGAACCAGGCAGGAACCTAAACCCCGACTGAGGGACAAAGAGTTACCAGTTTCCTCTCGGGGGACATAACACACACAAAATTACATTTGTATTATACATTGTGTAACAGTTTTAGAGATGAGGTACCAGAAAGAGTAAACTAGACCTCTGTCATTTGGATTGTTTCTTCCCGCCGATCTCGTCCTGCTCCCACGTTCTAAAACAAGCCAAACAAAACCCTCCCTAACCTCACGTCTCTGTTTTCAGCTGCTCCATCCCTGCCGCTCCGGCGCCCCGCTCAGGTTCCTGCTCCTTTGTACTTGGCACCCGAAATCCTCTCTCGGACTGGTGTTCCTCACTTCCCCGCCCCGAACGCTTTGCCTCCTGGGGCTGGCCCTTCGCGATTGCCGTACGAGCAGCAGCTGACCCGGGAGGACGTGCAGTGGAGGCCGCGCGTAGCCATGGCGACGCTAGGGCGCTGGGCGGCCGCGCTGTTTCTGGCGGTGGCCACGGCGCTGCCGTCGGCCCGCGGGTTCTCCCTCCCGTTGCAGCGGCCCGCCGACTGTGGCGACGCCCGCTACTTCGACATCTCCCGCCTGGCGTGCGGACCCTGCGGAGCTCACCAGCGACAGAGCGCCGGCGGTGAGCGACTCGGCCTTGCCGCGCGGGGGGAGGCGGGGCTGCCCGGGCCCGGCGCTATGCGGGGTTGGCGGAGCTCCGGCAGCTCCGCGCTGAAATCGGCACCCAGCAGCGGGAGATGCGACATCTGGGCTCAGGTTTCGGCGGTAAAACAGCAAATCTGAAAAGGCAGCGAAAAAGGCCAGGATCCCGCAAAGGCATAAGTGGCCAAAACACAACTCTGAGGACTATGTGGGAGATACATCCCAGAGAAACGTCTTCAGATCCTTTTTTATAAGCTTTCTTTCCTCAAGCAAACTGGGGAAAGAAGTTTCAAGTCTGCTAACTTGGAATTCCTTGTCAGAACTTGTATGTTGGGGATAAGCACCTGAGATGATCAGGCTGTGTGCGTACTAATCCACATCCCACGGGGGAACTTGGTGCATACACAACACACACTGACAGTACTAAAGGAAAAATAAGGCTGGTAGTTTGCTTTCTTTAGGAGATAAGATGGTGTGGTAGTGTCCATCTTTTGTAAATACACAGTTTAGGGTTGTGTGTACAGAAACAAACTTGAGACTAAGACCTAACAGCATGTCTCTTCAGAACTGGTACCTCAGTCAGGTGCAGTAATCCAGACAGTGGGGTTCACAACTGCTGCATGAAAGCTGGTCATCTCTTCCACCACCATCATGATAATGTGATAGTCTAGATCCATAACTCCCTTTTAGGCTTGAATCTTACTCTAACTCAAGGGCTTCAAGAAGAGATCAATTCCAGGGGGAGATCAAGGGTTTATCCCCCCTCTAGCATCTAGCTGGAGCAATGTAGCTGCCACTCAGTCTGCTGTTTGCATCTTGTCTGAGTTCCACTTGGGATTGCAGAAGTCTGCCAGTGCCCTCCATGACTAGCTCGTCACTATGGATTCCTAACAGAATTTTACATTATTTTTCCATGCACAGTTCAATTAAGCTTCAATGTTAATCAGCCTACTAACATTTTCCTAAAACATCTTTGCACAAACTGTAATGTCAACATTTTTTAAAAAGCACAATCATTTTCATTGACATATCAGTGATTTGTTTTGTTTGTCATAATCCACATTAATCTCTTGAGAACAGTAGCAGTTGTTCCTAGTATTCTGTGAGGGGAAAAAAAGTCAGTTTAAAAGTGAATTTGCTTGGTTTTTTTCAGGTAGTTCATGTGTATGTCAGCCAGGATACAGAATGGTTTCTAATAATGGTGGGTCCTCCATCATTTGTGAAAAATGCCCAGAAAATATGGTAAGGAATGGACTTTTGATACTTTGCCATAATAATAATGCTTTTTTTTAAAAAAATGCCTCATGACTGGAAGTTATTTTTGATTAATTTTAAATGATTTTGCCTTGAGTCATATTCACAGCATTGAGCCAGAGGCACTAGGCTTAACCAGATTTTTGCCATGGTAGTAAATAGAGCAATAATTCTTTTCTCTCAGATTTTTCTCCTTTTCTCCCCTTTTGAGGGTGAAAGCCTTACTGAATACTTCTTTCTCTCCAATAACTGGAGAAGAACTGTAAAAGTTGCATACATGAGGTGTTTAATGGTTAATGTAGGTAACTTCCCTTTTCTTTCCATCTTCTTGCTAGGTTGGACAAAGACATTGACAAAGATCCACTGGTGTTTTGATCATTCTGTTGTTTCTTTCTTTGTGATGGTGGCATATATCTTTGATCCTATGGCAAGGCTTATGGAAGATAAAATGATGGTAGGAGAGAAGGGAATAAGATCAGAATCACCTGAGGATGAGCAGTTACAGTATCACAGAATGTCAGGAGTTGGAAGGGCCCTAGAAAGATCATCTAGTGCAACCCCCCTGCCAGAGCAGGTTCACTTAGACCAGGTCACACAGCAATGTGTCCAGGCAGCTCTGCAATGTCTTCAGAGAAGGAGACTCCACAGCCTCCTGCGCAGCCTGGTCCAGTGCTCTGGCACCTGCACTGCAAAGAATCATAGAATCATAGAACAGTTACAGCTGGAAGAGACCTTGAAGATCATCGAGTCCAGCCTTTTTCCTAGCCCTATCACCCCACTAAATGATGCTCCCCAACACAACATCCAGCTGTCTCTTAAACACCTCCAGGGACAGTGACTCAACCACCTCCCTGGGCAGCCTGTTCCAATGGCTGACAACCCTTTCAGCAAAGAAGTTTCTCCTCATGTTAATAACTAAACCTCCTGTGGTCCAACTTGCTCCCATTCCCTCTTGTCCTAACACTGGATGCCATTGAGCAGAGCCTGGCTCTCTCCNCAGCCACTCCTCCAAGCTTGGGATCATCTGCAAACTTGCTGAGGGAACACTCTACCCCTTCATCCAAATCATTAATGAATATATTGAACAGTCCTGGCCCCAGCACTGAGTCCTGGGCCACACCACTAGTCACAGGCCTCCAGTTATCTTCATTTTCCTCATTGGTTTTGTTCTGTAGTGCAGCTACTTCATAATATAAAATAAATGTGGGTGTGAACTCTGTGGACATACAACTGTATAAGCTAGTTCACTTAAAGCTCCTCCATTTCCATGACTTCTGTGTATTTATGTGCAAATATAGCTCTTTTTGCTTTGTTTGCTGTGGGTTTTTTTCCAGTGTGGATCCTCTATATCTTTTTTTTTTAACCATTCAGCTTTTAATCAGCTCTTACCTTCACTGAAGTGTTAGCTAAGGCATTCAAAATTACTTAAGAACCCTTTTTTTGGGTCTGTGTCTGCACAGAAACTACTTTTGTCAAATTTTATCCTTTCTTTAGTCTTTAAGAGCTTCATGAATGTTATCAATGTTGTTGTATCTGAACACATTTTCTTTCTAGGTAATAAATTATAGTGTCACATTTTATTTTAGAGCGGAGTTACTCAGGATGGGTGGAATTGTATTATTTGTCCTAAAGGTCTAACTTCAGAAGGAAAATGTAAATGCCTCAATAATGAAATTTTAGGTAAGAAATATATGCAAGTTATTATGCTTGTTTTAGGTATTTGAGTTTCTTAAGCTATGCTTTTCTGTTCCAACAGAGAAATCTGCTGGAACAACAACAACAGCAACAGATAAGTCCATACTGTTGTTGATTGCAATAAAAACTATCATGTAAGCATTCAAAAATGAACACTGGTGTGTTTTTTAAAAACAACCTTAGCATTTATCTTAAATCTGCATAGACACTTTATTTTTTTAACCCTTTATTTTTTTAACCCTTTTCTTCCCCTGTGTGCCATAGTGTGCAGCATGCACTGGCATCACACTTGCTTTTCTTTTGTGCTTA
>VWZO01021793.1:0-17751 GCA_013396975.1 Bucco capensis | reverse complement strand
AGTCACCTACTACAATAACCCTCCTTTTCTTCCTCGTTGAGGAAGTCCTAAGGCGTGGGGGTGAGTGACTAGCCCTGGGGGACTCACTGGATGGATCTTCATCTCCATCCTCACTTACCTGATTCTCATGTTCCAAAGCCCCATACCTATTCTGCAAATGTAACTGGCAAGGTGTGGATGGCCTGGAGGGCTTACACTTGCCTTTCCGAGGAGGGACCTGTCTCCATTCCCGCCATTCCTTAGGTCTCCTCCTTCCTCCTGGTGACAGAAGGGAAGGGGATCCTCGACAACTTGTAGAGCCTCTGCCTGTTGCTTTTTCTGCAGGGTAGAGCTCCACCAATCAATTTCATTCTCACATTCCCTGATACTTCTTGACCTATGTACTTCCACCCTCAGTTCAACTACCTGCCTGAGCAGGTCATTGATCTGATCTTATCACCTCCTCTAACCACATCCTTTGTACTCTTCAGAGCCAAAGGTACCACAAACCAGGAAGGTCCTCCCCAGAAAGGGTAAGGGATACACTGTAAGCAACATGATCCCTCTTGGGCATCTGCTCAAGGGCCTTCCAGTTTGGCTCAAGAAACGAAAGAAGAAATTTTACTATTCACAATCAAATTCAGAGTGGTCCAACGGTAGTGGGGTGCACATGGCACCAGTGACAGGCCCCAGCTACTCTATGCTGGCTACAGGCTAGTAAAGGAAGAGCCATCTGGGCTACATTTGCTCCCTTCTCAGAAATGGCAGGGAACACAGAAGGGAATCTCTTACAGGCTGCAGCCATGCTACAACCACCAACCAGTCAGAGACCTCAACCACACAGTTTTACTTTCTTTTTTCCAATCTTAAAGATTTGGTCAGAATTTGTTCTGAACTACAGTGTGGCTGGACATCACCTTGTGGACAATGCTACCATGAAGAACAAGACATACGAAGGTGTTGTTGGTTCACAACAGTGTTCAGATGTTTCCAGACATCAGGATCATAACTCAACAGACATCTGGTCCACGTGTGCTGCCACTAATTCACGGTTCAACATGAACATCCATGTTCCCACCCTGCTGCCAAGAGCAAAATAACCAGCTCCAGAGCTAGAACATTAACTCTGCCAATCATACCCTCAGTGAACAGAGGAGTCTTTGCACATTGTACCTCCTCCTATAAACCCTGTCAAAACTGACATTGACTCCCTGGGAGCAGAGCTGGTACACTGGCTCTCCACTCCCACCACGCAGCTGAGCAGCAGCATGTGTTGCACAGAGTTGTTATTGCTTGACAGGATGGATGCCCACGTGAATAGTAAGAGGCCAGCAAATATGTATCACAGGTCTGCATTGTTCTTTCTTTTAGTACGAAACATTGGCCTAGAATTATGATTGACAGACTGTACAAAAACATACTGCAGTTTAAAGATTACATACTTAAGTACAATCAATAGGGAGAAAAAGTGCATCTTAAAACGTGGAGCCTTGCTTTTGAAACTCAGCATCCTTTCTAGAGTCTTGTAAGAACTTTAAGGCAGAGTTTCCTTTAGCAGACCACAATGCTGAAGACTTGGGACAGCTTTCTCAGTGAGGTATTCAAATGAAGCCCTATAACTGAGGCATTGTGGGTTCTTGTGGGTCCATGTTCAGCTGGACATACACAATGGCTGTTTAGTAAAGGCACTCTCGTGTACACCCTTAGGCAGTGTGTTACTGGCAGCAGGGAAGAGTAAGTTTAGTACATCACAGCAGATCCTAGAGCAGGTTCCTAGAACAGAGAGCGACAGGAAAGAAAAACCATGAGTGAAACACAAAAACAAGCTCTCTGAAGCTTCTAGGGAGCCAGGTCCTTCCCCTTCTCACCTCCACACCTGTTTTCCACATATCTAGTGACAGATTGCTTCAGGATAGTCACCTTTTTTCCTTATCTCTCTAGGGCTGCTGTAGAAGAAATGATTGACATCTGCTCAGTGTAGCCTAATTTGTTCAAATCCTGCAGAGCCAATGTGTGACCTATCTGCCCTTTAAATTCCACTTTGGCAACCTTTGAACATTAGTGAGATTCAACATGACTCTCCCCTGATGAGTTACAGCATGCAACTGATTCTATGAGGGTCTGGTCAGAAGTCTGAATTGCAGGGAACTATTATTTTTTTTATTTTTAAATAAGGGTAGCATATCCCTGGCAGCCAGGGTGACACTCAGGAGTTGCTCTACTGTGGTATAGACATCTTCCAGGACACTGCTCAGAGCTGCCTCAGTGGTCTCTATTCCTTTTCCTCAAATTATTGAGACAAGTTTTGTGAAGATGCTGAAATACAGCTGCCTGCACAGATATTGTTACGTATACTGCTTTTAACAGCAGTTTTAAAAATGTTTGTCATGAGTTTACCATTAAGTCCTTGGCAGTATTTTTCCTCTCTTTAGTTCTTTGTGTTAGAGATCCTTGAAGCATGAAGTTCCTGTTAAATGTTCTGAGAGTGGTAACTGGAGAACTATCTATTTTTTCACCTGGGAAAAATACAAAACAAGGAGATTTTTTCATGTAACAGATTGAAGCAGAAGTATCAATACTCCTGAAAATTCACAGCTTCTCGAGAGATAAAACTTCCCCTAAGATGTATGAGGAAAGCTGGATTTAATTTAAATTAAAACCAGCACTGCAGGGTTAAAAAAAAACCAAAACAAACCAGAACATACACACAAAAAAGGCATTGTATCTTATAAAGCAAGTTCACAGCCATACCCTGACATACCAGGGACATTGCTGAGCCACATCATATGGACTTAGCACTGCTGGCTTAATGGTTGGACTTGACATTAAAGGTCTCTTCCATCCAAAAAGATTCTATGATTCTGTGACTGAAATCAGCACACATAGGCTTTAAGAAAGCAATGGTAGGTTATGGAGGGTGGCAACTGGCTTTTGGTAATTAAACAGTGCTGCTGTGCAGGCCTTATAAACTAACCCCTGGCACATGGAGCAGTAGCATCCCTGTTGCAGGGCAAGCATTCAGCATTCCCCGTCCTGCTTTTCCCAGCCTCCTGTTTCTATTAATTTGCCACTGTCACAACTTCCACTGAAGAGAAAGTGGTGATGCTTTTTAATGTGACAAATAGGTATTTTATGTAATAACAGTACAATAGGAAATGAGGAGAGTGGATATATAAAGGCTTTCTCTGTTTTGTAATCACCTTTCCCCTACTCTGCTAAATCATACATTGTACTGAACCTCATAAAGACAGACTCTTTATAATGTATGTAACAACTTGAACGCACCTCTTATTGGTGGAGCTGGAAGCTTTCTCCTCTGCTGTCTTGATGTGTCTATTGTATGAATCTGCAAACAACACAAATGCGTTACTCAACTCCATTACTTAAAAAAGAGGCAAGGTTTCCCCAATGTATTTTTGAATACTACATAATGTTCTGGCACCTGGTTTGTTTGCTTTTGATCCCGTTTCCTTGTCAGGCGAACACATGGAGCCACATTCAAGCCTGCAACAGTGAGAGCTGATATTCTGCTCTCAATATCTGAAATCTTCAAAGAAAATAGAAGAGAGAGACAGACAGATGGGGAGGGGAAAAAAGAAGTTTTAAAATTACTGTGGATGCCACTACTAAAATACATCCCTCCCCCAGTCAAATCCTCTTTAAACAAAAAAATATAAACAGATGGCTTACTCCTTCAGCAATTCTGACACCTTCCTGTGTACTTTAGTCCTGATGTTAAAAAAAGGGGCTTAATTTGTTAGCAAAGATGGAGTGAAAGAATAATCCAACCTACCTTGTGACTTCAAGGAAGAGGCATTTTATTCTTTGTGAGGAATAAAAAAGGAGAGAAAACCTGCATCTGCCATCTCCCAGTTACACTTAGCTGCATAATCCCAAATTCATTTAAGGTGTGCTTTTCAAAGGCTACATTCAAAGAATGACTTTGTGGGATACATTTTTCTAATTCAAAATTAATTTCATGCACATGCAAAGTACATCTTCCATCACAAAATCTAAACAGTTGATCTTAAATATTTAAAATTTAAGTGTATAGGTATGTTAAACATAAACATGCATAAACACAGGTACACACTACATAAAAATGCTCAGTGGAAAACAAATTGCTAGGAAAAACAAAAGTCAAAGAAAGGAAACATCCAGGGGGAAACTAGAGCAAGCATGTTGGGGAAAACAAGCTCATGTTGAGGCTAGTGGAAACAAATGCTTCCAGAAGGGAAAGAAGTGTAAAAGATGTCAGACATATAACCTGACTCCTAATTCATCATGATACCTGAAGCTGTTCACCCTGCAAAAGACATTCTGCTGGCCTCTTTCTCATCCTTCCCGCATAGCTTAGGTGTTTCTTCTCCTCACCTCTCATCCCCATTAACATATTTACCATAAAGTAATGACTGAGGACAACAAAATCTCGCTGCCAGGTTGCCATCTAGTGCAACAATGCACTTCTGACACCAGAGAAATGTCAGACTGACAGCAGAGGCAGATCTTTGCTTGGTCCTAAATTGAGTATATCATAGAATGGTTTGAGTTGGAAGGGATCTTCAAAGGTCATCTAAACCCCTCCCTGCACTGAGCAAGGACATCTTCAACTAGATCAGGATGCTCAGACCCCTGCCCAAATGGACCAGGAATGTTTTCAGGGACGGGGCTTCTACCACATCTTTGGGCAGCTTGTGCCAGTATTTCACCACCCTCATTCATTCCTCCTATCTAGTCTTAGCATCCCCTCTTCTAGTTTAAAACTGTTATCCCTAGTACTGTCACAACAAGCCCTGCTAAAAAGATTGTTGTCATCCTTTAAGCTCCTTTAAGTACTGAAAGGCTGCATGCTCCTGCTGAGTAAACTAACCACTCAGAGTGTCTCATTTGGTCCAACCCAGTAGGTGAATTCACTGGCAGTTAAGCTGCTTGTGGTGTATAGTCCCTTGAGGCCTGGCAGTGACATGTCCTTCACCTTTTAGCATCAGGTTTAGAACCAGTGATGTGTTCTTCTGAGCCCCAGACTTTCTGGAGCCCACTAGAGAGATGCTAGATGGCAGCCCACAGGAAATACTGCCTTTCGGCAGGGATGTAGGCTGCTGAGTGTCTGAATCCCATGGCAAACTTGGCAAGTGCTAGGCTCTGCACATGACTCAGCAGCTGGCTGCTGTTGGCCTTTTTTGGTAGAAGGGTACTGACTGTGGCTTCTTTTGAGAAGTGCTTTACAATCTGCTGATGAAATAAACTGCCTAAGACTGTATTTGCAGCCTGACCACAGCCACACAGTGACACACCACATGAGCTGGCTGTTAGCAAGGGCCAGGTTCAGCTTTAGTATTTAGTATTTAGTATTCCCATGACTGAATACACGCTGGTGGAATCATCCAGGGAGGGGTTAGAAGTGACCTCTGGGGATCACCCAGTCCAGCTCCCCTGACAAGTTGCACAGGATTGTGCCCAGGTGGGTTTGGAACCTCTCCAGAGAAGGAGACTCCACAGCCTCTCTGGACAGCCTGGACCAGTGCTCTGGTACCCTCACAGGAAATAAGTTTTTCTTGAGTTCAGAGCGAAACTCCTGTGTTCTGGTTTGTGCCCATTGCCCCTTGTCCTGTCACTGGGCACCACTGAAAAGAGTCTCGCCCCATCCTCTTGACACCCACTATTTAGATATTGATAACCATTGAGTCTTGTCTTCTCCAGGACAAAGAAAGAGCACCAAGGTTCTCAGCCTTTCCTCCTCAGAGAGATGCTCCAGTCCCCTCATCATCTTTGTAGCCCTCCCCTGGACTCTGTCCAATAATTGTACATCTCTTGAACTGGAGAACCCAGAACTAGACACAGTACTCCAGATGTGGCCTCACTAGGGCAAAGTAGAGGGGGAAGAGAACCTCCCTTGACCTGCTGGCCACACTCCTCCTTAATGCATCCCAGGATAGCACTGGAAAGGGACAAACCATTGGGAAGAACCAAACAAATAACAGTACATCTGCCTGGGCCAAGTTATGATCTCAGTTATACTTTGCTCAGCTCCTGTGATGCAGTCAGCATCCCTAGCTCATCAGTCCACTGTAGTACAAAAGAGTATTAAAAATAGGTGTGCGTGCAGACAACAGGTAAGTGCAAGGCAAGGCAGTGTGACACCTGCAGATGGGGAGGAGCTGCTGTCCTCACCTGAAGCTCTGCATGATGAACCTGGGCAGCTGCTGTGGCCACCTGATCCTCCAGATCAGCCAGCTCAGATTCTGCAGTAATACTATTGATCTTGCGTGCAGCGTCTTCCAGGTTAGTGAGCTGCCCCTCCAGTCCGTACACCGTGCTGGCTGTCAGGTACACCTGCAGGGCCAAGGCAGGGAGGAGTGTCAGTCATTCCTGGTTTAAGCAGACTCCATCTTCCATGCTAGCTTTGAGCTTCCCTCCCTGCTAACCCACTACAGGCAGACTGTTCTGGCAGAAGAAAGTCATGGGGCAATAATCAATCTGAAAACACACACCCACAAAGAGAAGGGAGGCATCAGCTGGCTGCACTGCAAATTTCATGGGTGCTACAATGATATTCCAAAACCAGTTTGTTCCAGTTTCACCAGCCAAAAAAAAAAGTTGAAAAACTTGCTATTTTTATTTTTGATATTCAATTGCATAACAAAACCCCTAAGTCTACAAGGGGAAGTCAACAAATCACACCTCATATAAAACTGTGTTTACTGAAACATGCAGAATGCCTTCTGGCAATCAGAACTCTGCAAGAATAACTGTTCAGCAGCATATGGTTATTAACTTTTTATAGACTTTATTAACTTTTTTTAACTTCTATAAACTGTGCTGACATGTACAACACAGTTTTCCACCTCATCCTGTTCTTACCCAAACATACAGAAGCCAAAACCTTCTAGCCTCCTGACCCTTGAAGTGAATCTGCAGAGGGTCAATAGACTTATCTGAGCCACATAAGAGAGAACAGACTTTATCATTTAGAGATTTTTCCCAAAAACCAAACTTTTAATATTTTGACTCACCCACAATATCTCTGATAAGTGCAGGTAAAAGTTTCATTTCCCATTCAGCTCTGTGGAGCAATAATTCATGATACACTGCTTTTTATATGTTTCTTTTACTACATAAAGACATCTAAGGCACATAGCTGGATGGAGATCTCTGGCTTACAGAAAAGGGTAATTTTCAAACATTAGCTTTTGACATCTGTGCTTAAAATTGTGCAGATCCATGTGAAAATACTGTACCCCCTGTATAGGCAAAAGACTGTTTCCCTGAAGCTGGTGGCACAGTGGAAATAAAATAAATCTTCTGATTTTTCCCCATTGGCAGTTTCAGTCACTCTGGTAGCAGTCAAGACTATGGTGCTACAAAACTAGCATGAATTAAACCTGTTCTGTGGCTGATTTCATGGTTCAAGGGACAAGCAAACAGGAGCTGAATCAGATAACCTTCAATTAGAATCATAGAATTGTCAGGGTTGGAAAGGGCCTTAAAGATCATCTAGTTCCAAGCCCCCTGCCATGGGCAGGGATACCTCCCACTAGAGCAGCTTGATCACAGCCCCAGCCAGCCTGGCCTTCAAAACTGCCAGGGATGGGGCTGCCACCACCTCTGTGGGCAACCTGGGCCTCACCACCCTCATGGGGAAGAACTTCTTCCTAACATCCAACCTAAACCTCCCCTCCTCAAGCTTATGTCCATTCCACCTAGTCCTATCACTGCCTGACACCCTAAAGAGTCCTTCCCCAGCCCTCTCATAGCCCCTGCAGATACTGGAAGGCCACAAGAAGGTCTCCTGGGAGCCTTCACTTCATACATGTTTTCCACTCCAGTCATTCTATCTGCCCACAACTCCTAGATCATGCAGTCCTTTGATGCAGTAGGTATTCAAATTTCTGGCTACGCTGTGACTTTATGGATCAGAAGTGGTGAAGAATGACTAGATTAAGATTTCATTGTTTACTTTTTATTATTTCATTCCTGTTTCTTAATTGTGATAGTTGTTTTTTTCTCCTTTATAGCAGTTGTTTCAAGGCATTAATGTAGATACATTTTTTTATGTATGTGACTGCGAAAAGAAACAAATTCACAATTGATCTGTGGAGCAGATGAGGCTAGAAGGATTAGGATCTAGTTTGGGAACCTCTGAACTGAAGCAAGGCTGGAATATTTGAGCTTAGAAAAGGTGTGGTGAGAGGGACTGGGGAGGTGTGGGACTGGTGAGAGGGCTCTGGAGTAGGACAGGCCCAGTGCCAGGACTGGCTGTTATTACCACTGATTATCTCCCACTCAGTCCCTAGCCTTGAGCTGTTGTCAAAGCGCATTTCTCTGGAGAAAAGTGATTTTATTCCTCAAGAAGAGATTCTGTCTGAAAATATTTCAGTGCTAAAGAAAACCAGGATCTATTTTCTTGAATTGATCAGGATGTAATAATGGGGCAGTCCAGACTCCTACAAGATCTTTAAAAGCTCCTAATGAAGAGAAAAATCACTGAAATGTAATCAGTTAAATGTGGGAAGACAAGAAAATCGAAAGTTACAAGTATACCAACTCCATTAAGTGGATACATAAAAACTTCCAGTGAATAGTGACTTCCCTCTATGATTCAGCACTGCACTTTTTCCTGCAGATGACAGGTAGTCATGAAAACGGACAGACAATTTGGATGTGGCCAAATGTTTGCTTAATTTGGCTCCCCCAGCCTGCTCTTTTTAAAAGTGCAGCAGAAGTTCTGGCTCCCTGGGTGCTCAGTGCAGCATACTGGGAACACGTGGATGACCTCCTCCACTTCTCCGTGTGATTGGGGACACACTTTCCCCACCTGTCCTTACAGGAATGAGGCTGTGTTGGGACTTGGAGATGTGTGATTTCAGCCAGGCATGGTCCATAGAGGTTCAGAGGGCTTAAGTTAACTTTAGAGATTCTAAAAATCAGTTGTAAACCCCAAAACATCCAGCTCTCCCCTTCCACCAAGTATCTTAAAGTATACATTTTAAATATCTTCATAAGTGATCTGGATGATGGGATCAAGTATACCCTGATTAAGTTTGCTGATGACACCAAACTAAGGGGGAAGCAGACACTTTGGAAGGGAGAGCCACCCTGAAGGAAGATTTGCTTAGGCTGGAAGAGTGGGCTAAGAAGAACCTTATGAAGTTCAACAAGCACAAGTGTAAGGTCTTGCACCTGGGAAAACATAATCCAGGAGTGCAGCACAGGCTGGGATCTACCTGGCTGGAGAGCAGCTCTGGGGAAAAGGACCTGGTGTTCCTGGTGGACAACAAGCTCAATATGAGCTATGCTGCTGTGGCAAAGAAAACCAACAGGATGCTAGGTTGCATCAGAAAGGGCATCACCAGCAGAGATAAAGAAGTCATTATTCCACTCTATTCAGCACTTGTTAGGCCACATCTGGAATACTGTGCTCAGTTTTGGCCCCCACTGTACAAAAAGGATGTGGGCAGGCTGGAGAGTGTCCAGAGAAGGGCCACAAAGATCATCCAAGGACGGGACAACTGCAATATGCAGAAAGGCTGAGAGAATTGAGTTTGTTCAGCCTTGAGAAAAGAAGGCTCAGAAGTTACCTTATCACCATATTCCAGTATTTAAAGGGTGGTTACTAAGAAAATGGAGATTCTCTTTTTACAAAGAGTCACATAGAAAAGAGGAGAGGTAATGAGTAGAAGTTACTCCTGGGGAGTCTCTAAACACAAGAGGAAAATTTTTCACAAGAACAATCAGTAATAACATCCCCAGGGAAGTGGTTGACTCCCTCACACTGGACACTTTAAAGATTCAGCTGGACAGTGTGCTGGGCCATCTTGCCTATACCATGGGAGGTACCTTCCAACCTAGTATTCGATGATGCTATGAAAAAAAACCCCAACAACACAGCTGAGCATGCTATTGGAATAGTATCTTTTTGTTCTGTTTGTGTATTTGTTTAATAACCTCAAATTAATTCTGAACATCCACTGGTGTTGTCTACGTGCCCTCCCTTTCCAGTTGGCTCACACACATAGGTACGTTCACTCACACCCATGACATGTCCACAGAGAAATTCCTGTTCTTACATTTTCTTCCAGTGTGGTGAGTTGCTCATCAAGTCTGACAGGGTCTGTCCCCAGTGGGAAGGTCTTTCTTCCTCTGTCCTGAATGTCAGCTGGAAAATCACAGGGACTGGTGGATTCTGCTATCAGTTCCTCAGTGGCATTGATGACTTTCAGGACTTCTGTAGATATGTTGCAGAGAGAGACAGCAGAGCACTTCTGTTTTGTTACAAAGCAGATGGAGAAAACAATAGCATTAAATTAGGTAATGTGTTAAAAACCACCTTGCTAATCACTGCAGCTTTAGCCATGCTAAAACAATGTATCTGCAAGCTGCTGGGAACAGACACACAAACTAGAATTGCCATCCCTTTTTCTCCCCTCCTTTTTCACCCTTCTACAGCATGAAAAAAGACATATACATGCAATTCTTCTACAACACAACTCCTACTGGTCCAAATCTTATCCCAAAGGGGCATAGAAATATCCAGCTATAAAATCCAAGAGACCTAGACACAGCTCTTTTGGCAATAGTGTTTTGAAGAGGTTTTAAAGTGCAGTCTTCTTCCTTCATGGGTACTGGATGCGGAATCATCTGTCTCTATATCCAGAGAAGCTATCACAGTGCAGCCACAAACATGGACAAGTGATCTTCAGCAGCCCTATGAGGGCAGCATTTTGTAAAGATATTTGCTATGAATGATATGATAGGCTCAAACTCTAAAGACTGATCTATAAGGCTGTAAATGTCTGCATCTTAATTTTTCTAAAATGTCAATACACTTTTTTAATACTTATGAAATAAATTATACAAATACCAAGCAAAATGATGCAGTTTTATCCTTTTTTTTTTTCTTCAAACAACTGTAAGCCTTTTTATCAGTGTTCCTGATTTATAATTAACTGTCCTGATGCTGGTGGTTCTCACAGAGCTTTAATTTTTGGGACAACTCCTCTGATGGCAATTAACATTTCAGCTCATGTACCTTCAAGCATCAAGCTCAATATCCAAACTGTCATAGAATGGTTTGAGTTGGAAGGGACTTTCAAAGGTATCTAGTCCAACATGGAGATCTTTAACTAGATCAGGTTGCTCTAAGCCCTGTCTAGCTTGTTCTTGGAGACTGAACCAAAACTTGTTGAAGCCAATACAATCACTGTCACTAAATTTATCTGCAATACTTTTGGTATTGCCTTCCCTAAAAGAAAGAGTGGGAAGGTTAAACCTACATTTAATTCACTCCTCAAAGCTGCAAATACATACGTAAGTGAATTATGGGCTCATTCATCTGTACATTTTTCCACAAATAAAATATCTGAGGATCAAACCCAAGGAAGCACAGTCTTTGGATTCTGTATAGTAAATTCTATAGAACAGAAAAATATAACTGATTGAAAATGTCTCTGTGTTATTTTGCTTCCTACAGATTCTGGTAGGTTTACTGGAAAACCTATTTTATTATCTCTTTCCTTCAATTAGCTGTTCATTTTTATGTTAGATAAGACTTTTACTGGAAAATTTCTTTTTTAGGAATGTGTTTTCAATTGTTATGTACCAATACATTATGGCATCGTTAGCACTGTTACTTCTCTGAATGACAAGAAATAATGAGATATATGAGATGAAAGAGGAGGATAACAATCTAAATACAGTATGTTACAGCACTTGGATCTTCAGTGTCTGTTAGCAGCTCCCAACAAGCAAGCCCAGGACTCTCTTGCTGAGAACAAATACTTGAACCCCAGAAGTAGCTGGCTGGTTTTTCCATTTATTTTCACAAGTCCCAATTAGGTTAAAAGCTGATCAATAATTTTATAGGATGGAAGAGGAAATCAATGTTACTGTGTTTTATTATTTGCTTTTAGAAGTACCTAATTCTTATTCTATTCTATGAGTAGCAAATAAAAAAAAAAAGATAAAGGCCAGACATGTCATTTTCTTCATCATCTTCATTGATGCATGTCTCCATTTCAAGAATTGTACCCTCATGTTAGTGTTCATTATTTCTTAAATTTTTTATTATCCTTTTCAGTTAATGACAGATTTCCAAAAAAGATTAAATTAACCTAGAAAAAGGTGTTCTTATACCAGAAGATGAGAATCCATGCTGGCATTTATTAACGCCCAATTACTACAAAACAGGATTTTTTGCATTTTGTTTTCCTGGTACAGTGTTCTGTGATATGAAGCTTTATGAAATCAAGATTCTCAGTAAAATATCCTATCTTCTCAACAAGTAATGGATAGGAGAAGAAAAGACAGAATAGGAATAGAATGGAATGGAATGGGATATTTTTTTCAGTTGGAAAGGACCTACAGCATTCATCTAGTCCAACTGCATAACCCCTTCAGCACTGACCAAAAGTTAAAGCATATTATTAAGGGTATTGTCCCAGTGCCTCTTAAACACTGACAGGCTTCAGGCATCAACCACCTCTCCAGGAAGCCTGTTCCAGGGTTTTACCACCCTCTTGGTGAAGAAAAAATTTCCTCATGTTCAGTTTAAACTTTTCCTGGTGGAGAAATAGGTTTTCTAGAATTTTGAGGTTTTCTGTGGCAGATGCTGTTCAACTTTTAAAACCAAAGATTTGCCTCCAGTTGCACAAGGCAGCTAGATGAACATCAGTGTCTGCATCACTGAATGCATCTTGTTCCTAGCCTGCAGGTATCTAAACACAGCAGTCACAAAATTACAGCTTTTCTTTAAGCTTGTGAACTATTTGCTTTTATATTATAACAAGGATATAGCACTAGAGTTTAAACACTGTAAAAAAATACATGGCAAACAGTAAGTGATTTTCCTTAGAGTCTATCTGAAGAGTAGATCTCCCAAAACTTAAGAGCACAAGCAATATTTCAGTATCTCTAAATCTCAGTTGTGTGAAGCTTTTCTTCTAAAGGGTATTTGGAACTCAGCTTCCCTTGGGCTGTCTTTCAAAGAGAAGCAAAAAGAGACTAATGTCCGCTTAAGGGAAGCACAAAATCAACATGCGGGGAGTACAAGGCTTCTCAGATTGGAAAAATGGTTTTCTATGATTTTGCATGTTCGTTTACTTTTTTTGAGCAACTGTTAAAACAGCTCATGTTCCAAAATGGCCAGTTTGTCAACCTATTGGGATGCTCTGGACAGAATCATTTAACATGTGTAAGGGAAAAAAAAAAAAAAAGAAAAAAGATAGAAAAAGCATCCTGGAGTTGTAGTGCTTCACAACCCTTGCCAATCCCCACCCATGTCAAACTTAGGATTTACAAGTTCTTATAAAAAACACTTAAAATGCACAGGCATACACATTGACATGATCCTGGTAGGTGGAAGATTTCAAGTTGCTATAAAGACCTCTGGGCTGTCTAATTTATCTTGCCCTCACAGGAAAAGTCTGTTAACACCTATGAGTGATTCAAAGAGACAGGAATCATGCCATGATGAGGTCTCTCCCATCTGTCTTGTCAAGCAAGTCACAGAACTAATATGGATGTAATAGATGCAGACAGTGATCTCTATTACAAATACCTAGCACAGAAAAGCAAAGTGCAACCATTCTTCTTGATGCAGCAGGATGCACTCTGATTTCAACTATGCTACTCTACTTCTGGAGTAACACCACCCCTCCCACATCAAATCAATGCAGCTGATCCAAATGTGAATGTTTCTACTGGTTATGAAAGTCTCATTTTTCAGTGAATTTGAGACTACAAGTTTAATGGAATGAGGAAAACATGTATTTATAATTTTTATGAGAATTCATGCTCAAACTCACAAATATGTTACAGACACAGTCAAAAGGAGATACTCAATTACCCCAAGTTCTTTATGGGAGAGTTTTACAACCAATGAAATGCTAAAAAAGCATGCATATGCAAGTACATATACATGTGCATTCAATATAACAAACAGCATCTTGTAAAACCTCTTTATTTCTAGGTGTGGATGGACAGATGGAAAGGATTCCTGTTCTGCTGAAGATAGTGTTTCGATGGTCTAAACCAGCTCTTGCTGTTAGCCATTTCCCTTCCCTTATGCTGTCTCCTTCCTTTCCCTTCTGATGCTGCCAATATTTCCTTTGCTGTTTTACTTAAAGATGCTACACTGTAAGGTGCTGTACAGAACAGTGTCTGCATCCTTGAAGGATGGAAAGCAGANAATGCTCCCTCTGCTGTCGGCACAGTTATGGCACCAGGGGCCACAGGAGACCCCAAGTGATTTTCAGACTGTGCCTTAAAGCAGAGTAATAAAACTGAAGCAACTGAAGTGTCCCAACTTTGGAGAATAGGTGAGAATTAAGTCCTTGTATGCATCTCAGCAGCCTATGGTATTTGCACATCAAGTTTCCTTTGCATGAACATGACTAATTTATTTTTACTGCTCTTAAAGTTACATTATCACTTGCACTAATTTTTTCTCCATGTTTAACTCAACCATTAGAATTTTCTGTTTTTTGCTACCATAATGTTAGGTTCCACTCATCCGGCATGAGAAGCAGTGACTTGCAACTCAATAGAGACATCAACAGTTAGATCAAGAAGTAGAGCAAGAAAAACCTTCCGTCATTAGCAGCCCTGGAAGTATTGACCAGATCCCTGAGGACTTACAGTGCCATCATTTTTAGCTCCTGTCTCATGCTATTCTATAATGCTTTGAGTCAGGTTCTTGTTTCGCAGTCAATATAGCTCATTTTTTTAGAACCATGGAATGCTTTGGTTTGGAAGGGACCTTTAAAGGTCATCTAGTCATCTAGTTATCGTTTATGGGGAGTGGAGGGGGGACTGGGGAGAAGACAAGTTTTGCTTTGCCACTGGTTGATTCATCGTTTAGAATAACATTACTGAACCCGAAGTTGATGAAAACAAAAGCGAACCCCAAACCTGTCTCTCTCATCTCCCTAACCCCATGGGTGTTCATTGTACAGCTTAGAGAAGAGCCTGAGAAGCCTTCACAGGCAAGCAAGATCTGGGACACTGGCTAAATCAGTGTGGAAAATACAGAATGGTTTGGGTTGAAAAGGACCTTTAAAGATCCTCTAGACCAACCGCCCTGCAGAGAGCAGGGACATCTTCAACTAGATCAGGCTGCTCAGAGCCCTATCCAACTTTACCTGGAATGTTGCCAGGGATTGGGCTTCCACTACCTCTTTGTCAGTGGCAGTTGTCAACCCTGACCTTCAAAAGATCTTTGGCCTAGAAGTGAGCACTCATTACCACAAAGACTGGGAAAGAAAGCTAAAATTTGCCTTGATGTTTGCTGGAAGACAAGTATACAATGATAAACCACAGTATTAAGGAATTACTGTTCTATCAATATCTTCATTTATGGGCATTCGTTTAGAAAAAAGGATCTAAATTTTCTTACAAAGTGAGCTATTATTTTACTGACATTCTCCAAAGCATGACACAAAGTACTCTCTCTTTTTGACTGTGCTGGTTAATTCTGTATATTGGATTTTTACTAAAGAATTCAATCCACTGTCCTAATGTAGTTACAGATACTATTCCTAATAATCTGTAATGCCTCATTTCTACAGACAATTTGTCTATAATAATGAGAAAGGAAGTTATTTTCCAAGATATGAAATATTATGGTCCAAATTGGAAAAGGAAATATTTAATCTTAAAATTTGCCCAGGATTTTGTGAGAGTATATATAATGGGCACAGACTGATGACATTGTACAAATGGGAAAATATTTTTTCTTTAAAATCATCCTTGATATTTTTACTGCATAAAATCCAAGATGCATAAAAGGTGATTAAAATTCGCAGTACAAAAGTAAGGAAAAGAGAAAAAGGTGAGAGGACAAGTGTTTTGCTGGATTAAGAATCAACTTCTGACACAAAAAAATTGATTCCTGTGACTAAGAGAATGCTATGAAATTAATTTGCTTACCACTAAATACATGCTCTCAGGGAATAAATTTACAGTTTGCTTTAATATCCAGTTCTCATAAGCTGAGACTCAAATAGCACAGAATATGAAACCTCTGCCCACCTAGATGAAAGATAAGAAATAGACACTAGCAGTAAAGTGAGAAAGTGATTACTTGTTGTGTACAATCTCTACAATGAATTAAGGGTTTTATTTTTTAAACTGGGAGCTTAGAAATCATAGAATGATAGAATGGTTTGGGTTGGAAGGGACCTCTGGAGGTCATCTAGTCCAAGTCCCCTGCAGTGGGCAGGGACATCCCCAACTAGAGCAGCTTGCCCAGAGCCCTGGTAAGCCTCACCTGGAATGCCTCCAGGGATGGGAACTCAATCAGCTCCCTGGGCAACCTGTGCCAGTGTTCCACCACCCTCATAGTGAGGAACTGTTCCCTAATATTCAATTAAAATCTATTCTTCTCTAATTTAAAACCATTGTCCCCTGTCCTTTCACTACAGGCCTTTGCAAACAGGCCCTCTCCAGCCTTCTTGGAAGTTCCCTTTAGGTACTGGAAAGTCACTAGTAGGTCCCCTGAAGCCTTCTCTTCTCCAGGCTGAACAATCCCAGCTCCCTCAGCCTGTCTTCACAGGAGAGGTGTTCCAGCCCCTGATCATTCTTGTAGCCTCCTCTGGACCTGCTCCATTAGCTCCATGTCCTTTCTGTGTTGAGGGCTCCAGAACTGGACACAGTATTCTGGATGAGGTCTCAAAGAAAGATTTTTGAAGACAACTATGGTCAGAAATCTTATTGCTGAAATAAAATTTTAATTTTTTCCTTCCAAATTTCTTAATATAGGTTGAGTACATGAGAACAGAATGATCATTCACCTTGTCTTTGCCTTTTGTTCTTCTTTAGCAATAAAACTGAATTCTCATCACAAAGATAAATAAAAGAGCCAGTCTGCTCCACATCTACTTCATGCTCATCACTCCCATCATAACACAGGGCTAGCTGTCATTATAAAATAACTTTACAGAATCATAGAATTGTCAGGGTTGGCAGGGACCTTAAAGATCATCTAGTTCCAACCCCTCTGCCATGGGCAGTGACACCTCCCACTAGAGCAGCTTGATCACAGCCCCAGCCAGCCTGGCCTGCAACACTGCCAGAGATGGGGCTGCCACCACCTCTCTGGGCAACCTGGGCCAGTGTCTCACCACCCTCATGAGGAAGAACTTCTTCCTAACATCCAACCTAAATCTACTCTCCTTAAGCTTGTATCCATTCCCCCTAGTCCTATTGTGGCCTGACATCCTAAAAAGTCCTTCCCCAGCCCTCTTGTAGCCCCTGCAGATACTGGAAGGACACAAGAAGGTCTCCTGGGAGCCTCCTCTTCTCGAGACTGAATAATACCAACTCTCTCAGCCTGTCCTCATAGGAGAGGTGCTTCAGCCCTCTGATCATCCTCACAGCCCTTCTCTGGACACCTTCCAGCACATCCAGCTCTTTCTTGTATCTTTCTGCAATGATTATTGATTGTGGCCAAAAAGTATGATTTATCATGTCTGATATTTCCAGGAAAACATTTTGAGTTGGATAATTTTGCTTGGGAAATGTGGAAACCCTCAATATCACTTTATAGCATCTATCACAGTATCACAGTATGTCAGGGGTTGGAAGGGACCTAGAAAGATCATCTAGTCCAACTCCCCTGCCAGAGCAGGATCACCTAGACTGGGTCACACAGCAATGTGTCCAGGCAGCTCTGGAATGTCTCCAGAGAAGGAAACTCCACAGCCTCCTGGGCAGCCTGGTTCAGTGCTCTGGCACCCTTACTGGATAGAAGTTTCTCCTCATGTTAATACTAAACCT
>VWZO01021789.1:4622-18329 GCA_013396975.1 Bucco capensis | reverse complement strand
GTGATCTGAGAGGTCATTTCCAGTCATGAATTTCCCATCTACATAAAAAAACCAGATTGATGTTTCTAGAACTTTCACCCATGTAATTGCTGCTGTTTAAGACTTACCTGTATCCAATCACATACTGGTGAAGTGATAGATGTTGCAACAGATTCAAACTTTACATGCAAGGTCATTTTGGTTTTCCTTAAACAGATGCTGCCACTGGTCTTGACCCTGCAGTCCTTGTAAGTAATTGTAACAAATTCTTCACCTCAGGGAACATAGCTCTGTTTGCCATCTCTTAGCAGAAATATTGGGCGTATTGAGTTAGAACTTTGTTTTGTGTAAATTACTGACATCAGTGGAGATACAAAGATTTATAGTGTTTTCCCTCATGCTCAGCAACAGCTGAGTTCCACTATACTATCTACAGTTCTAATGCCTCATCGTACAGACCACTGAATCTTCCCGAATGTGCTATTTCCTCCTTTGCTAATGTGTCCAATTTAAAGGAAAGCTATCTGGACATTGTAAGGAGATAGACAACAATGTCTTAAGTCTTACCCTGAGAAAAGTGTAAGCAATTGAGTTTCTTGTGCTTGAATTTACACATATTTTCATGAAAAGCTGAAAGCAAATCAAGATAGCCAAGCAATGATTCTTTATCAATAACAGTGTCTACTACTCTAACACTAGCATAGTAAAGTGATAGCAAAGTCACCACAAAATGTCTGTGGTGAAGATTTCAGTGTAGGACAGAAACCTTAATCAGCTTTACATCAGACCAGTAAGATAACAAAAGCAATCTAGCCACATCGGTAGAGCAGAGCATCTCTTCAACAGGTTAAATAAGTTCACACAGGTCTCTGAGCTGCCATCACCAAGTTGCTTTTAGAATCTGGTGTCTAACTTGAAAATTTTACAATACGCTGCAGCCTTCACGACAAAAAAAATATTGGTCTTGCAAACCCATTAAAAAGCAGGAATATAATCCCTGGGACCCAGAAACAAGTGTTCAAATAAAAGAGTTTAAATGCTATGGAGCATGCATTCCTCTATCATGAGGACATACCTGCTAGAGAGATAACAGTGTTCTAGGCTCAATAGGAAAGCACAACGGTAAATACAGCATTATAGCCAAAAACATGTTTCCCAAAATTTTTCATTACAAATATCCATCACATAAGGAGCTCAGCTAATTAAAGGCTGGGGTTTACAAATCCACTAAAAATGCCAGCCAAAGCCAGAATTTCCAAGTTTCAATTCATTGTGTATATCAAGTGAGTTTAGTGGGTCAAAGAAGATAAAGTAGGTAGAGTTCATAAAATTATAAGAATTCACAAAAGATCAAGTTTGTATCAGTGCCCTAGCTCCCCTCTGGTTTGTATAGTGCCATGTTCCTAGGAATTATTTCCTGTCCCTTTGCACAGATAGACCCCCGAGGATAGTGAGACAGATAATCAATTTAGTAACTGAACAGGAAAACGTGCAGTAAACATCATTGAGGTTGTGGTCTAGGAGAAGCTATAAAACGGTTATCAGCCTATCTCCCTTGCAAACTTCCTTTCCAGAAAGAAAAATTTAATTTGCTCTGGAGAATGAAGTATTCTATTCGAATCAGCGATGTCTGTCAGGTCCTTGTTACATTCATCATTTATTCCATTTCTTTCTCCAGTTTCCTCAGCTAAGAATGATGTGGAACAGTAGTGATTAGGAGTAAATGTTTAAAGAGTATGAGTTTGCTGCTAGCATTTTGTATGAACTCTGTAGGAAAGTCAAAAGAAGAAACTGTAATGGGAAGGACATAGGACCAGTTAAGGTGAAAGGAGTAGTTAAGTTACGAAGCACTGGCCTGATTATAGAAAAGAGCATGCTTTAGAGATTCAGATGTAACAAGAGACTGAACTGTGAATAAAGAGCAAATTCATGTGTAGTCTAAGACTCAGAGAAATGGCCTTCATGATAGCTCATGTTTGCACTGCTCTGAAACATGCTGTAAGAAAACCGCAACACCTAGTCTTGAGAAGTACTCTCACTGAACACAGTGACAGCAGTGAAGGGGATGGATGTGCTTTTTATCAGTCTTCATTGTAATTGTATATAATAATGTCAGCCTAAGAAAGAATTATGATTTGGATTTCTTAGGTTCATCATTTTAATACCTCTAGGAAGCCCTTAGGCACAGTCTGAGTGACTAAGGCAGTTTCTCAAAGCAGAGGTGAGGGCAGTGGAACAAAGATGTGCATTTCTTAACATCCAAAAGCAATTAGGTCCCAGTCTGGTAAAAAGCTATTATATCACCTAAATGATCAGAAGCCATTCCATTTCAGTAACTCAACAGAATCTTGTCTTCTGTTTATTGCACTTTAACACAGCCAGCACACTAGCAATTAAGTATTGCTCAGATAATTATACAGTGTTGTTTACATTCAAAGGAGTCTATAACCTTCATGTTTTCTCAGCAGCAGAATGCTTTCCTCGTTGAATATTCTTTAATTAATAATGTATCTGTGGATGTTAGGAAGAAGTTTTTTACCCAGAGAGTGGTGGAGCATTGGGACAGTCTCTCACTGGGAGGAAGTCATGGCTCCAAATCTTGTGGAGTGTAAGAGGCACTTGGACAATGCCTTTAGTCACCTCGTGTGATCTCAGGGTTGTCATGTGCCTAAATGGGAGTTGGACTTGATGATCCTTGTGGGACCCTTCCAACTCGGGTTGTTCTGTGATTCTGTGATCTGAAAAAGAAATTGCTGTTCCTTAGTTGTTTCTATTAAGGTATGTTTCTGTTTCTAAATCATTTCATTCTTGTGCTCTGACCTGAAAACAGTATTACAATTTGGTATTCCTTTTTATTCCAATTAAGATTCAACAGCAAAATTTACACACCTTGTATAACCAGACGGATATCAGTCTCCCATTTACTGTTTATTCACATCGACAAACATCACCTTGCACCCAGGCCTTGCAGAACAAGTGAAAGCTTTCCTTGAATGCAGAGGGGAAAGTTAAATGCATACTTGAATATTCCCTTTTCTTTCTGCAGTTGTGTTCTTTGCACGTAGCAACGACATTTTACAGGAAGTGAATTTACAGAAATTGTGTAACTAAGACAGTACAGTACATGATTGCTTGTGAACCCTTAAGGCTACTCCCAGTAGAACAGAATGGAGGGGGATGGGACACAACCAACTTTTAAATTATTTGAATTTATGTGGTACGTACAGAGCCAATTATTGTAAAAATAAATAAATACCCTGCAGAAAGAAATCCCCTTCCTGCCATGTATGGGCACTTCACATCATTTCAATCTATGACAAACATTGAGTCCTTTGTTTTCTTGTGCAAGCCTATGTGTTCATTGCTAACCCTAAGCACTTTATATAAAAGGCTTAACTATAAATAGCTTTAGGTCTGAGCCACTGCTTATCAAGATACTTCTTCTATTTGTTCATCATCCTTGGTTGGAGCTTTATTATCATACTTTGGAAGCTGCAACACTATTTAGAGCTGGTATACAATCTGATTTCTTCTTTCTGTTTTCTGTGACTTCCAAGGCTCCAGGATGTATTTTTCAATTTACATTTAAGGAGCTGCTGAATCCAAGATTTCCAGTACTTCCACTGTATTGTTTCTATTAATAAATGAGAAACAATGCTGGCTGATATGATACACAACTTAATGTTGGCCTACTAGTAGATTACGTACCCTGACACAGAGAAAAAGTCATAATATTATTTGACTTGATTTAAGCTATTCAGAGTTTTAATCTAGTCAGTAGTTCTTCCTGTGAGGCTTGGTCCTGCAAACTGTTAATTACATTTTGTGCAAATTGCAACAAATTATTCAACTACAGCAAAAGAACCGACTGGAATGTGAAGATTAATCATACCACAAGACAACCTGATTGTGCTTTATCCAATAGTCAATACAGTTAGGTGTATGATAATTAGGTTCCTCAAATCAGAGGAGCCTTTACATCTTTTTCCCCCTGTTGTCTTGCTTTTCAATATGTTTCCACTGTCTAGTTTAGAGTAAATTTTTTAAAGCAAAACAAAATAAAAAACTAAATAAATTCAGCTCTACTGGCAAAAAAAAACAACATACAAAGAATTGTGGAGTCTAGAGCTCTTTGTTCACTGACATATGCAGGTCCTTTCCTCAAAGGGAAAGGAAAAAGATGCAGCGGGAAAAGAAGTAAAAGCGTTAGACTCTCTGCTGTACAATGAGACCAGCTCAAAGAAGAAATGCAAGCAGGCTTCAGCTATGATTTCCTAAATAACCCAACAATGAACATACCACAAAGCACTGTGATTAAAAAAATAAAGATATAGGAAAGGTAAGATTTTAGAGATACTACTAAGCAGGCAACACTAGGTCTCAGGGAAACGTCAGATAAAACAAGAAAATAACAAAGCCTGAGTGCCAAGGAGGGTTGTGGCCACATCAGCTGTGATGGAAAAAGTTAGGCAAACAAGAAATAAGAAGCAAAAAGAGAAAAGAGTTCATTTTCCTGTCTCATTTTAGATGTATCTAGTAAAAGAACACTGGGGCATTTTTAAAAGACAGCGAAAAATTTGTTCATGCTGCAACTGACTTGAAACCAATCTGAAGCAGTGACCTAGGGGCAACTGCATTACACTTTTCATTGCCAGTCTCCTGAGCTAGCCAGTCTTTCCTTTCTGCTTTCTAGTAAGGGCTCAGTTTTCACATGGTTTCTATTATTTCTTCTACGATTTGATCTTGCTTTCTGTAAAGTTATTTTTATTCCTTTTCCTAGTACTTGCAGACCTTTGTGTAGCTTAATCTAAATCTCTTTTCATAGTTGTTCCTGTGATTGATTTGTTGTTGTTGCAAATAGCATGAAATGTTCATGTATCTTTTCAGCTTCTTCTTTATAATAGACAAAGAAGCTTAACTAGAATAGCAAATATAACTGCTCAAAATTCTTTGAACACCATGAATCGTTCAGGAAATACTATGAATATATTTTTTTTAATTGTTTAGACTAAATTAAATGACTATTTCATACAATGAAGGAAGGGCATGTCTACTTTTCTATTCTTATTTCATCCTTATTTCACTTTTGCATAGTTGTACATTGTTTAATTGAGTTATTTTCAGAAACAAGAAGTCAGGCTTTCTTGAGAAAACCAGCAGCAAGGGAAGAGTTATTTCAGATATTTCTATTATTCTTAGAATAGCATTTACCAAAGCAGCATATACATCCTGCCTTCTGCCTAGAGGACTCCATCCATGTTAGATACTGGAGACTGCCAAGAATCCATGAAATAACTGATAGCAACCTTGAAAGAACAAAAAAATCTTTTTTACTTCAGTGCAGTTTTGAACAGTAGTAGCTAAAATATCAGTAGTTCATTTAAAATCTGTGTGATATGTTTCACCAACTCAAACAGCATTGCATCATTATATTGGGTTCTATCGTGGTAGCATCATCAGTCAATTAGTCACAGGCAAAAGAAATGACTTTTATAAATATTCTTTAAGCAATATACTTTTGGTAATTTTTGTAACAAAGGTATTTGCCAAAGGAATATTCTCCAGATTTTGTTCATGAAAGTCACATGAGTGAAAAAATGCCCATTACATCTGGCTTATCAGAAGTAAAAGAGCATGGCTGCCTATTAATCAGTGAAGGATGCTTGGTCTTTAGATGCCTCAAATCCATTTTACTCCTTTTCTAGATGTGTTCATTTGAAATGGATTGGACATAAATCATTCTAAACACCACAGAGCTCTATCTGCATTCATTACAGGCAGCACAGAATTTATAGCAATGTGCAATAATAGTGGTAACAGCCATTTCAGTATCTGCTTGCAGGCTAGCACAGTCAGAAGAGCCTGTATCGTAGACATGGTCCTGCTGAACAACACTTCATCAACCTAGCACTCATTATTCTATACACTAAGGTTTGGTGTCTGACTACATGTTTTGCTTATGCTGACTTTTCAATGTAGTTTTGTGTCTAAAGCCATTGTAACTGAAGTAGTAATAGGTAACACAGCACTGGTGACTTTCAGTACTGTCTTCATCTTCTGTACTGCATCTACTTTTGCATTAAAAAAAAAGAGAATTCAGCTCCTACTGACAATATTTAACTCCCAATAGTCAACTGATTTATTGTGTGAGAGTCCATCATCTGTGTATTTTGGAAACAGCATTAGCACTTTTTATATGTCCCGGTATTAACTTATGTTTTCTGATTTATTGCTGCCAAACTTGATGCCAGTATTGGAGTTCCAGTCATACCTCTTCAAAGCAAAGGGGCTAAGAATGTTGTTTTAAACACAGCTAGAATTCACTGTACAGATATATGCATCTTTGTTTTAAGACATGTACTTGAGGGGAGCTGGGCTAGGGAAATGGGAAGAGGAGCTGCTTCACCTACCTACTTATATTAAGGAGCTTAATGGCTTTTTATAACTAACCACAGAGAAAGACACTGACAATGTCCTTCAGCCTCAAAGAGCTTTAACTCAATCCGGGACAAAACGGTACAAAGGGTTTTGAAATGCTTTCAATTGAAGTTGTCTGAAATGAATGGGAATCATTATGAACATAACTGTTTTTAGCAGAATTTTGCAAAGGAACTGAAATCCAGCCTTTTAAATTATGCTCACTATTTTCTGCATGTAAGCCTTTGTTCCCTGTATCTGCACATATAAGGTAAGGTTTCCACAATAAAACAAAACTGCAAGCAGCTTTGCTTAATTAAGAGACTTGTGCTCCTAAGTTCTTCAGTGTGCTTTGCAAATTCCACTCTCACTCAGATGCACTCTCAAAAGTTGGAATATTTACAAACACCTAGTGAGGTTTCTGCATGCAGATGCAACTTTTGATGAAGCAAAAACAAATTAAAAAAATAATGCAAATTTAGACTAGTTTATGTTTTTTGACTGCATTCTATTTTCTGGGGTGGCTGATCATTAAACCATTAAGATGGTTCAAACTCATAAGAGCTTATCACTAACTTCTATACCTGTGAATATTCGTGAGTTTATCCCCATCTCACAGGGATCAGTTTCACATTAGTTCTGAACTTTAGCACTCTTTCTCTTTAATTACAGGATGAAGGGAAGTGCAGACCCCTGGAAGTAACTAAGCTGGAAGGAGCAGAAATTGGTGTTGACACAAGTCTAGGTAAACCATTTGTTTTTAAATGCATACCTCAAAGTGGAAACCGGATTTTCTACTTCTGTGCAACTTCCAATCAAGAAATGAAGAGGTAAATAATCTTCATTTTCCGGGGTCAGTTTTGTTATTCTAATATGGGGAGAAGGAGTCTGAGTTTTTGGAGGATGTTAATAGTACCTGCCTTAGAATAACAGAATGACTCAGGTTGGAAAAGACCCTTGGGATCATCGAGTCCAACCATTAAGCCTACTCTACAAAGTTCAGCCCTAAACCATATCCCATATCTAAACGACCCTTAAACACATCCAGGAATGGTGACTCAACAACCTTCCTATGTAGCCTATTCCAGTGTCTGATCACTCTCTCTGTTAAAATTCTTTTCCTTATGTCCAGTCTAAACCTACCCTGTTGCAGCTTGAAGCCATTCCCTCTGTTTCTACCACTAATTATCTGTGAGAAGAGACCAGCACCACCCTCTCTCTACAATGTCCTTTCAGGTAGTTGCAGAGGATGATGAGGTCTCCCCTTAGCCTCCTCCTCCTCCTCAAACTAAACAGTCCTAGCTCCTTCAATCGCTCTTCATAAAATTTGTTCTCCAGGCCCTTCACCAGCTTTGTTGCTCTCCTCTGCCTGATCAGTAGAAAAAAAAAAACTAAACCTATCTGTCAGTTATTTATAGGAAAATGTTTCTTATTTTCATTTGCAGAAGTTTCAAAAATTATTTTTCAGCTTAACAGATTTTTATGAGTTTTTTTCATAAAGTCTTTAATATTTTTGCTTCGATCCAGAACCACTCGAGTTCTTGATTTATCTTCAGAAAAAATATTTTTATTCATATTTTCATGCCTTCTTTTCCAGTGTTATATTAAATGGAAGTACAAATCTTCCTGTGTAAATAGATCATTTCACATGAATAATTTCTGTTCTACCCAACAAGGACCATCCCATCTTCCATTTCCTTTGTTGTCATTCTGTCATAACATGATTTTAGTATTTCACAAAATCATATTGGTTCTGATAAGCAGCAATAAGTTTGGGATTGCCACAGAATTAAAAATCTTACACAGAATTAAAAGTCTGCAATTTCAGCGTTCTTTACATTTCTCAGAACTTCCCTATTTACATTTTAACAAAGACACAGGAAGAATGATCATTTAGCCTGACATGATGTTGAACTATACTTACAGAATCACAGAATCATAGAATTGTCAGGGTNAGAGGATGATGAGGTCTCCCCTTAGCCTCCTCCTCCTCCTCAAACTAAACAGTCCTAGCTCCTTCAATCGCTCTTCATAAAATTTGTTCTCCAGGCCCTTCACCAGCTTTGTTGCTCTCCTCTGCCTGATCAGTAGAAAAAAAAAAACTAAACCTATCTGTCAGTTATTTATAGGAAAATGTTTCTTATTTTCATTTGCAGAAGTTTCAAAAATTATTTTTCAGCTTAACAGATTTTTATGAGTTTTTTTCATAAAGTCTTTAATATTTTTGCTTCGATCCAGAACCACTCGAGTTCTTGATTTATCTTCAGAAAAAATATTTTTATTCATATTTTCATGCCTTCTTTTCCAGTGTTATATTAAATGGAAGTACAAATCTTCCTGTGTAAATAGATCATTTCACATGAATAATTTCTGTTCTACCCAACAAGGACCATCCCATCTTCCATTTCCTTTGTTGTCATTCTGTCATAACATGATTTTAGTATTTCACAAAATCATATTGGTTCTGATAAGCAGCAATAAGTTTGGGATTGCCACAGAATTAAAAATCTTACACAGAATTAAAAGTCTGCAATTTCAGCGTTCTTTACATTTCTCAGAACTTCCCTATTTACATTTTAACAAAGACACAGGAAGAATGATCATTTAGCCTGACATGATGTTGAACTATACTTACAGAATCACAGAATCATAGAATTGTCAGGGTTGGAAGGGACCATATAGATCATCTAGTTCCAACTCTCCCTGCCATGGTCAGGGACACCTCACATGAGATCAGGTTGCTCACAGGCCCATCTAGCCTAGTCTTAAAAACTTGCAGGGACGGGGCCTCCACCACCTCTCTGGGCAACCAGTTCCAGTGTCTCACCACCCTCATGGTGAAAAACTTGTTCCTAACGTTCCAACCTAAATCTACCCTCCTCAAGCTTGTATCCATTACCCTAGTTCTATCACTACCTGGCATCCTTCACCAGCCCTCTTGTAGGCCCCCTTCTCAAAACATATAGATTCCTCTGTCTGCAATACTGCCCTAATTTGTTAAAATGTGCGACACAGCAAGTTTCGGGACTTATTTTTCTGAGAATTAGCAATGTTTATTTAGATTTAATCCACTACTTTTCTATCTTGAGGCCTTGAATGTGCTCTGAAAATTGCACATCCTGGTAGATGCTCTCTGTGTCAGCAAGACTTAAGCAATAAAGCACATCTATCCTGCCCTACCAAACTAAGCTATTCTCATTTTTTGTTATATTATAGGTGGCTAGAGGCTATGGATAAAGCAGTGCATCCTGTCCATCAGGTAATGATTTCTTTATGCAAAAATGTGTACAGCAGATTGTGCAGAAGACTGAGAGTAGATGTATTTGTACATGGTAAGGTGCAGACAGCAACATGGAACCTGCATACTTCTGATCAGGTTTGCAGGTATACAGACATTATTATTATTAGTAGTATTATTATTATGTACTTTACTGCCATATGGTGGAATGAATCAAAATGCTTCCTCTGCAGATATCAGCAGTTTCAACCTGGTTCAGAAAAATAACCTAAGATTAGAGTAGCAAGAAGGGAGGAGGGGAAGACACAGCTCTCACAATCATGTTCTGCCTTAGGTAATACCATTTGGGCTGACGGGGGAGAAGGCCTATATCTTCTTAAGTATTCTCTGCAAGTCTGCCTTGGTTGCAAGCTATCTCCTTTTCCCAACAATATTAGAAAGGGGATGGGGGTGGGGTGGGTGCACTGAGTTCTTTTCTGTATTTTCAGAGAGGAAGAAATATGAGCTGATAAACTCTGATTTATCTCTCTCTTTGTAGAGCTATACTTTCTGCTGGCCTCTATAGCTGGGAGAAACATGACCATAATTGATCCTGAGCTGCTACAGAGTTTACTAAGCCCATCATAATTTAGTATGAATAGTCTGACCTCCGAACTAGAAATTGCAAAACTAATTTTAGTGCTTCCAGGGTTGGAAGCATAGAAGTCAGAACTACTTTAGCCTGCCCTCTCCTGGCCCCATAATTCTTATTCTTTTGTCCTACAGGTAGGCAGACCACATTTATAAAAATATGCTATTGATCTGTAAAATCCTTTTTAAAAAATAAAAAAAAGATTGTAAGATTGTTAGTGCAAAACTAAGTTTCTTTCTAACTATATTCTACCAGGCAGTGTTTCATAAAAGAATACAAAAGAATACACATACTTGAAAGGACCAAAAGTAAACCAAACAATTTAAAGTATGTAAAGAAACCCAAAAATATCCTGATCCAAAAAGGAAGATACAGGTGAACATACACAAAAGAAAACACATCAAAAGGGTTATTCTTTAGTGTAACATGCAAAAATAACTTGTTGGATAGAAAGTTTCAACATTACATATACAGAAAGATCTCTCATGCACTCATCAGTTAACACCAGAGTAGGGTGCCTCCTTTTTGTGCTACTGCACCTTATTTTTGGCTGCTTTGTCTTTTTTTAATTTTGTCTTTAATAAGCAATAATTTCTGAAAGGAATGCTTGATTTAATATATCACTTTCATTGCCTAACCTCTGTTCGTAATGAACACTATACCTGTTCCCTCTAACTGGACTTTCTATTCAGCTGAATATAGAAATCTTGTATTTTCCTTCTTATTCTTATTATGTCATTGCATAATCAAGCATACAAAAAAAAGTATCATAAATAAATGCGAAAGAAAACTCCTGTGGAATCAAACAGGATACTATTGGTACTGCCTATATTCTCCCCATGGATTTCAAATTATGATGACAATGGCTAATGTAAAATTCAAAAGATGTGTTTCAAATAAGCAAAACACATAAGGAGTCTGAGTTCCTAACACCTCTCAGATGTAAAGGAGAAGAAATTATTTAGTCTCACATTACACAATTTGATCTTATGAAACAACAGTTTCTTTTTCCTGATTTTCTTTTTTTGATTCTCTTATACAAATAGCCTATACAATGGCAGCATTTAATTGATTGAACTTTTTATTCACCTGTATATGACAATGGGATAATTTTAGTAATGAAAAAGACACTACTTTCCAGAAAGGGATAGGAAGGCATCTGTAAACATTTTGTGTGTAGTAGTGCTCCATTCACGTCTTCATGCTGTATTCTGGCTGCAGAGACCATGACATTTTATCTGGAACTCGAAGGGTAGATGGTAAACCTTGTTTTTCCAGATTACACACAGTAAGGACTTCTGACAAAAAGCAAGACAATTCTTTTAAAAAAGCTTCTTCATACAGCTTTGAAATAATCCTGTTTCTGCCAGCAAAACTTGTACTGAAAAACAAAGTAGATGCAGAAAAGACAATTATTGTAAGAAGAATGTGTAAGTTGGTCACTATTTACTATCAATTATAGGCTTTTTTTTCTAATTGCATTTTCAGTATTGATTTTCAAATTATTTTCACAACACAAGCTAATTTCCTAGCAGGGCACTAGTGGTTTTTTCGTAGGAGCAGTTCCTCCTTAATTTCTTAGCAAAACTTTTTGTAACACACTAATTTTACAGAACCACGTGTGGGTAGATGTCACGCTGCATAACACTACACTTCCACCATTGGCTATCAAAAACCCAGAGTGCCTGGGGCTTCTCCACCAGCTGGACAGAAGCAAAGACACCTGGATTCAGCACTACTGCATTCTGAAGGATGGCTGTTTGTACTTCTATGCCACTCTCCGGTCTACACCTGCTCAAGGTAGGGAGAGCTGCGGGATTTTAACTGGTTGTTAAATCAGAAAAGTTTTACTGCACTGTCCAAGTAGAACTTTAACCCTCTCAACCTTTAATGAGAGTTTCTTGCCTGCAAACTTGCTTTATTCTGTGAAAGTGAGTGAAAGACCAGACTCAGTTTCTTTTCATAAAATAGCCACCTCATCCCACCATCTTCATGCCTTTTTCTCCCACAGTCTGAATTTTTCTTTCTGGAATGGAGCTAGCCAGGATTTGTCCACATTACTTCAGAAGAAAGTATCAGTAACGAGATCAACTCTTCCAAAATACTCCCCATACCAGAAGAGGGTGTCTAGCCACTCTGAAAGCAGCAACATGAGGCTAGAATCTTTCTGATTCTTCTGACTGCGGGCTTCTTCAGCACAATGAGAATACATTTGCAAATGCTGTTGTACTTTTGCTTACTAGACAGCATTCAGGTCAAAAGCGAAAATTGTTTTTTTGGAGTTCATGCTCTTTGCAACGTGTTCAGGCAAGAGGTGTTCCACTTTGAAGTCTATAGCATTGCATAGCACTTTTCGTCTGCCAAAGACCATACATATGAAATGACCAATTTTTTCCTCTCTATATGAAACTGAGATTAGGGCTTGCCCAGAGCTAAGCAGTGAATTAGTAGAAAGGCAAAAATTAAGTATTACGTATTCATAAGACCTGTGCTTCTATTACTAAATATGTCACTTAAATATCCTACTGCATGCAATTTCATGTATACAGTAGTTATTGCTGTTATTGCAACTATTGTTCCTTCCAGTTTCATTACAGATTCAAATTTGCACCAGGAGAGGTTTAAATTGGATATTAGGAAAAATTTCTTCACCAGAAGGGTTCTGAGGAACAGAGTGGGCTGCCCAGGGAAGTGTTAGAGTCACCGTCACTGAAAGTATTTAAAAGACGTATACATGATGCACTTAAGGACTTGGTTGTACTAGGTTAATGACTGGACTTGATGATCTTAAAGATCTCTTCCAAACAAATTGATTCTATGACCTTTCTTTTTTGATGGACTTGATTTGTCTTTCTCCCTCATATCATTCTCAATGCTATAGCACTAATTTGATGCTCTGGTCACTATATTTGAGACCCCTCAAAAAATACAGACCCTGAATAACAGGAACATTTACCTGCAGTTAATCAGCTCAGCAGGTCTTTTTGGCTATTCACCATGTATGTATAAAATGAACATAAAAATTGCTGCAGTGAAGCGAGGTCTGGGAAGGGGGAAAAAAAAAAAGACAGAGAGAGAGAGAGAGAAATTAGGAAATAAACACCTAAAATGGAAATCTGCCTTTCCTCCACAGCTGGCTAACGTAGCATGCTATAGCATTCCAGTTACTGATGGCAGAAATGGAAGCCAATGCTGACTCTAGGATTGATTGCAGCAGTTGATGAGGGGAGACCGACTGATGTCATTTACTTGGACTTTTGTAAGGCCTTTGATACGGTTCCTCATGATATCCTCCTCTCCAAACTGGAGAGATGTGGACTTGATGAGTGGACTTTTCGATGGATAAGAAATTGGCTGGAAGGACGCTATCAGAGAGTCATGGTCAATGGCTCTTTGTCCAGGTGGAGAGCAGTGATGAGTGGGGTCCCTCAGGGCTCTTTCT
>VWZO01021784.1:634-14525 GCA_013396975.1 Bucco capensis | reverse complement strand
CCCACCCTTTAGTCCTAAGGTTCATCTGTCGGGGCCTAGCAAGCTTGGACGCTGGCAGTGAAGTCCTTAGGACATAGGTTTAATTAGAGTGTCCTTTTCTTAGATGGAAGGCCTTACAGGGCTAAATGAGCTCCATCTGCCCGGGTTTGGAATTACAGTTGTCCTTCTCCTAGGATGACTGTCAGAAGGCTAACAAGCACACCCTACTCAAAGACACATACTATCTAACCTTTTGGTTTAGACCTGTCAGGCATGGGAAACCCTATCGAAGGCATGTACCATCACCAGCATAGCTCACAACTGCATAAGGGTACACAGGCTACTTTCCCACTCAAAACAGTTAGGACAAGCCTTTCACTCCCAACTTTTCTGTCACACAACTCTACTCAAACCGGGGAAATACGCAGGAATATTCCTTTATCCTGACTGCCCTTTCGTGACACAATAAAATAAGCAAACCAAAACAAACCGAGCCCAGGCAGTAGCCACAGAAAAACTAAAAACAAACCATTTCGGCCACCAGGCCCATAGAGGGCACGGGTACCACCCATGGCCCCAGCCTAGCCAGAGCCCTCCAACCCCTAAAAGGACCCACTAATCACCTGGTCTTAGCCTCCACTCACCAAATTACCACACAACTTCCCTCAGACTGCTCGCGTACAAGACTTCATACAAAACTACCCCACACGCTCGCCCACCGGACGGAAGACCCCCACAACTCGCCCAGCACCCTACCACTCCCTGGGCCCCACACGGCAGGCAAGCCAGGCGGGCAAGCCCGAACCCCGCGAAACAAGTGCGCCGGGCCGGCATGCCTGGGCATGGTCAGACAATCCCCCAGGCTCTGACATGAGGCAGGCAGGCTGGGCGGTAGGTACTGGGTGTGTGAAGCAGGCACACACCCAGCCCTGGCCACCAGTTCCAGTAGCTATGCTGGGCAGAGGCATCCACCTCTGGACGCCACTCCAGGCGTACCTGACCCCAACCCCAACCTCCATGCTGACCACCATGCCGGGCAGGGAGTCCCTACCTCCCCACAGTCCCCCACCTACTTATTGGGGCCCTGTCAGCTCTGTTGGGTGGAGACTCCCAGTCCCAGCTGACCCGACCCGACCTGACCTGGCCCGAAACTGTCACCACGCCACGCCAGGTGGGCGGGGACTCCTCGCCTCCCGCTCTCCCCCTTCCCACTTATCAGGGTCCTGTCAGCTCTGTCTCTGTCCTGCTGTGGTAGTACTGCTTGTCCAGGCTGTAGGCACCCGGTACTCGGAAGGGGCGGCCGCTGCGAGAACCAGGCAGTGATAGACCCCAGCCGCAGCCAATAGAAATGGCCAAAATCCATCACAATCTTTGCTACACCCATCCAGTGGGGCTATTTTCTTTTCAAGGGTTGAATGCAATGGTGAAGAGCCGTGTGTATACCTAGGTGATATACACTTACTGTGGGACCATGGAGCAGGTCAAATCAATATAATTAGAACACAGTGCAGCTATAGCATTCTTGAACTCAATTCTTGGCTTGTTACAAGATGGTGGAAGGCAAAGCAGCCTTTGTGATGTTTGAGTATTCTCAATGTGGAAAACAGAAATCACATTAAGAGAGACTGATAAAAGCACAAGGGATCATGGTGACTGTTTTCAATTACCTGTTTTCAGAGATGACTTGAAATCGTGCCCAGTGAGGCTGCCATATTGCTATATGTAATTGTTCCTGGCCTCTGAAAAATACTCACTTCTCAGATACAGCAATACAAGATGCTATGAACCCATTTTTAATTGCCATAGCTCAGTCTCTACCAAGACAGATAAGATGCCATCTCTGTACAGTCACTTTTAGACAGAGTAGGAGTCACTAAAGTTGCTCTCATCACACGTGGTGTATTGCTCTGTCTTAAGGGCAGAACAGGTCAAGAGACCTGAAATGTAAAAGACCATCTTGCAGTGTGAAGTATGCAGCTGGGAAGAGGTCACTTGATATCATTTTTCACAAGAAATAACCCAGAAACAGAAATATTTGCAAAAAGACTATGGTATTTCCATTCATAAGGAGAATTAATCACAGACATAGTCTGCTGACAAGTAAAAACTAAACAACAACCAATAGATGTCCAAGTCAAACAAATCCAAAGAAACACAGTTTTCAGTACTGTCAGAGACTGACCAGTTTCTCAAACATGAAGGAGATCCCCAGGGAGTACAGGGCAGTGGTACTGGCAGTTGAGTGCTGATTTGTGGAGATGCTACTCCTGCCCCCTAAGACAGCTTTGCCTTCCTCAATGAGCTTTCACACTCTGCACTGGAGGGACACTAAATGTGGCAAAGACACTCATTGCCAGGTTCTAAGCCTTATGAGGAAAGTTTATGCTTAACAGCTCAGATTCACAATACACATTATGCATTATGTATTATGTATTATGGTATTTTATAAATTATGCTCAAGTGAAAGTGTTCACGTGTGTGGCAGTTCAGTACTAACACTTACAGGGATTTGCTCTGAAGTCTGCATCAGGACCCTGCCAAACTGTGACTATATTTTGGTCTTTTTTGTGCAGCTGAACATTGCCTGGTGATATTTGCTATTAGTCATAAACGAAATAATTCTCAGAATTAAAAAAATATTATTTGGAGCATGGTCACAAAGAAAGTATTTTTTTGACAGAAGCAACTTTGATAACCTGGAATATAACATTCTGTTTATTACATTGAAGCTATATGTTAATTCAGAGATTGTCTTCTTTTTCCTCTGAGAGAGAATGGAGGTTGATCAAACAATTGTCCTCTCAAGCCAAAGTAAACTTTGCCAGTCAGTGTATTTCAGATTTTAAGTATTCCGCTATAAATCTTCCAAGCCTAAACAGATACTGAAGAATTACATAAAAAATAATGAAAAAATTAATGTACATTATGCATTTTATTTAGAGAAAGAAAATCTTATAAGTTGATGCTAATTTTTGAATGATAGCTCAGTTTTATCTAAACACATGCCCTTTAATGGGAGGATAAAACTACCATAATGTCTTCTTCTGTTCATTTATTTTTCAGAATAAAATTATAGCAAAGCACAGCACAAATGGCCCAATATCATCTGATGCACTTGATCCCAGGCAAAAATCCAGAAGTCCATTTAGGAAAAAAATAGGCAAGTTTTATTCACTTTATAGATCTCTGAAGAAGTGCACTTTAAATGCTTGTAATAATAGAACACTGAGTACTTAATTTGAACCAACATTAGAAAACATGCCTGTCCCCTAAAATACCTCTGTAAGTGAGGACAGGAAAATAGAGAACCACTATCTAGCCAAAGAAGAATTTTTTACTTGTTTTTGAGTTTGGTAGCATGGGAGAAATGAATCCGATTTCAGCATTTATGTGACATAACTCTACTAGCAAGACAGTGCCAAAAAAGGAGCCATCAATACTTTCAAAAATTAGGTAATAGAAAGGGAAAGAGGGCTCTCCTGTTTGGATTCCATTCAAACTCCTGAAAGTGACACTGCATCTTAGAAAAATAACCCTCATTTGCAGCTAATACCCAATAATTTACTGAAAAAATGGGCCTTGGGCAGGTGGTGGTACAGGACTGGTAAGGATGCAGGAATGATGTGTAGCATGGCAGTCAGTAGAGATAAACGCTGCCAATTTCCTGTGTAAAACAAACAGAAAACTCGTCCTATTCCCCTTGCCTCTTCATAATCACTTCCTATTTTTAAGCTGAGTTTTGTTGCTGACTACAAATGAACATAGTAATAACCTGATATGACAAAATCCCTCACTTGTTGTGTATATGCAAGCTCTGGAAAGTGGCTTAGATACCTAATTCCTTCTGACATGGATGGAGTGAGGTGAGGTGTGTGACTACCTCTTGTCAGGACCCTAATTCTGTTTGCTGTTTCTACAGCTTGAATCATGCTTCCCTGGCAACCCTAGGCAATCTCCTTGTGTATCCCAAGAAAGGGGCTCAGATAGAATGGCAAGGCCTTTTCTCTCATTTTGGATGAGTTGACCCTGTGGGACCACTGCCACAGTGGCTCATCACTGCTCCACCAGAGCCACCGTTTACTGCCCACAGTAGGTGTCTCCCTGGAACAGACACTGCACCTGAACATGTGTGTGTCTCCCATATCTATCAGTATCTCCTGTCCATTATGTGTGTCAAAGTAATTGCAGCAGTGCTTTGTGCTCATTGGCTGTGAGGTTGTCACTCACATGCTCAAAGGACAGGATTTAAAAGAAACATCCTTTTGTCAAATTTAAGGAGTTATCATCATTTTTATTATTGTTATCTTGAGGCTTGGCCAGTTATTTGCTCTTTGTGTACAGTTTGTTTTGGTGATCTCCTAGGCCCCGTGATATAATACCCTGTCATGTAAAACACAGTAATGCAGCTGTATCTGTAACTCAGGGAAATAGCAAGAGACCAGTTCTCTTTTACACCATGCTTCCCTTGAAAGCAATCCTGCATTGAGCAAGCCTTTGCTTGGAAGGCCCTATGCAATTTGACCTGCCCATTGTGGAAGATGACAAACATGCTGCACACAGCCATTCCTGTGTGCAGAAACATTGCACAACCTCGTTTATGTCCTCTCTTCCAGGAGGGAAGGCTGATGCCTTTCCTGCTGGTCTATCTTGTTTGCTCAGGCTGGGCTCTGGGCGGTATTCCCTCTGCTAATTCCAGCTGAAGTCACCTCCTGAGCTGACAAAGCTGGCCAGTGGACTGCCCTGCCCAGACTGCTGTCATTGCTCATTCCTCTTGCCAGAAAAATACTTTTTTTTTTTTTTTTAAATTTATTTTCAGATTTGGCCAACCAATAAGTAGAAACTTTGTCTCCCAAGCAGAGGTGAGGTCATGCAGATACTGAGCAGAGCTGGGTGTCTGAATGAGCCAGTTATGTCAGCCAGTTAATAACATCACTGTTGTCATTTATTTGTCATTCATCCAGAAGAATCCAAAAGTGCTTTACATTCTTTAGAACCAGATTACAAACTCTTCTTGCTAACGGGAGCATTTCACACACCACTGAATGCTCATGACCCCTTGGGAGCAGTGCAGAGCTGCTCAGTGGTGTCCTGCCACACTGCTCCATTGGGGATGGGAAGCAAAGACCACATGGGGTAACTGAAGCAGTCAGCGAGTTTGGTGCTGTGCCCAGGGACAGGCATGTGACAACTAGGAAATTGTCCTGCAGCCCTGGGATAATGCTTCCCACCAATACAGAGCACCTTGGAAATGGACCATTTTGTCAAGGCCACCACCGCTATGGCATGGAGCTCTCTGATGTTGCGCAGAAACCCTGACCTACACTGACTGGTCTTCTCAGTTACCTGGCCATGTTCTTACGGTCTTGGCTGCATGTCAGTGAGCTTGTGGAAATGTTTATATACACCAAGAATCACTTTATTGTCTTAAAAATAGGGAAAATATCACTGGGTGGGCTACCTCAGAAATAGCTTGTACCGAAAAACTAGTTTAGATTTTCATGATGCTTTGAGAAAGGCTCAGAACAATAGTTCATGCCCTGGCATGGTTCGTTTACTTCTCTGCATTTAGAGAGAGAAGCTGCGTGAGTGCATATACGGTGCATTAACCCAACTGAAATCAGAGCACATAGTTGGTTCAATAATTCTGTCTCACTCCCTTCTGGCACTTCTGCTCTAGGAGCAGGCTGCAATATTTTCAGATATGTCTGCAGTCCAAACCCATGCTTCTTTTCAAGCACTGATTAAAAAAAGCTTTTTGTATGACAGACACTCTTGTTTTGGCTTGTTTGTTGGGGTTTTTTTGGTCATTATTGTTTCTTTTTTGTGGGTTTTTTTTTTGCGTGTGTGCGTGTGTTTTGTTTTTGTTTTGAAACAAAGTAATAAACACTTGTCTGAAGTTTTCATACTGCTTGTTGTTTACTTGTGAGCAGGGAAATAGCTCAGTGCAGCACTGTGGGGCATTTCTGTGTGCGTATACAGCAGTGTGTTCCCAGAGTGGAGGGCTTGTTTTTCCTAGAGCTTGCTGGGACATGGGATGGGGCAGGAAAAGGATACTAGAGGGAGGAACAGGGACAACCCAGATCCCATTTGCACTCTCTGAGTCTGTACTGACCACATCAGAACAGCTTCCCATCCAGTGCAGAGTCCTTCCTTGACACTGTCACTGACCTATCCTAGCTTTTCCTTTGTTGTCACATGTTCCAGCTCACTACTACTATTTTGCCCCTCCTTGCCCCTGGGAACCTCCCTAACTTCTCACTGTCCTCTTCCCAAGGAGCCCATCCTGCCTCCAACAGCAGTACCATTCACATTGCTCTGAAGACACACTATGTTTCCTGTGCTGTGTTACTCTTTTCCCTGGGGGAAATGAGCTGGCGTGATGGGATCACTGTTGCAATGCAACCACGGAGATAGGACATGATCTGTGATATAGCATATGTTTTCTTGGAAGAAATATATTTAATCGAAGACATTTCCACAAAAATGTATCCTCAGAAAGGCATATAGGCATTTGTAATTAATGTGATTAACCCCATGGGTCCTACTTCCATTTGAAAGCTTCTGTGAATGAACAAGGGTTGATTTGGGCTGCTTCAGTGGACTGGCAAATAGTTGGGGCACAGCAGCTAGTATTGAAGGAAATGTAGGATTAGGAAGAATTCTGAAGTGGAAAATAAGTAGATTCTTCTATAGGTACAAGTCTCCACTGTTTCTTCTTTGTTTCCTGTTTCTTTGCTGCCGGTCTATGACACAAGAGCCAGACAGACTGAGACACTGATGCCCACAGGTAGACGTTTGATAAGGACCCATGTCAGTCTCATCCTCTGAGTTTCTCCATCCATTCATCTCAGCCAATGGACGTGCTATTCAGCCGCCCTCTACTTGTTTTGCTGAAATGAGGAATACAACTACTGTTAAAGATATGATAGCTATTATTTCTATCTAGGTCAGTATGTTTGTTGTGTTTTAATCTGGAGGGAGAATGTCCAGCCTCAGCACACATTTCAACCAAGCCTTGTTGCAGAGTTGGTTTATGTCTGTAGGGCAGCTGCTGAAATCATACTTACTTCCCAAACCTGCTGCTATTATCTTAGTTGGCCACCTATGACAGTGTTGCTTCCAGCTCTGGGAGATGCTTTATCTATATTAAGTACATCCAGTGGCTATTCCTCCTTACCAAAGGTTAACAGCCAACTGCTAATTCCTACTTGGCAGCCCATTGCAAGCAAGATATGATGAAGGTTGATACTGCAACTCATTTTGTTCAATGTCTTGGGTATGACACCAGACCTAGAGTGTGGCTGAAAGACAGAACTTCAGCTCAGAGATACCAGGATAAATGTGCTGACAGGGTACACTGCATTCTTGTGAAGTTCAGCATGGAGAAGTATGAAGTTCAGCATGGAGACGTATGAAGTTCTGGAGCTGGAGTGGAATAAGTTGATGTATCACTACATGTTGGGCCGGGACACGCTGAATGGCACCTGGATGAAAAGAACCAAGAAAATATAGTGGATGCTGGAGTCAATAGCAGTCAGCTGTGCTCCTGTCAAATATAAGGCAAGCTGGGGCTCCTGTTCAAGGGGGATGTGGAGAAAATCCAGTGGAGGGCTCTAAGATGTTGAAATCTAACACAGAACTTGTAAGGAGGGTCTGAGGGTGCTGAGCTTGTTTAATCTAAAGAAAAGGTGAAGGACTGATCTTACAACAGTCTGTGTGTTCTTGAAGGGGAATTACTAAGACTGGAGCCAAACTCTTCTTAGTTGTGGCAGATAATATGACAAGGGGCAACAGAAACAAGTTGCAGCACAGGTTGTCCAGGGTGGGCACTAAGAAAAGCACTTTTACCAGGAGGCTGAATGCAGCACAGGAATGGATTACCTGGGGAAGTATTCAAATCACCACCCTTAAAGGTTTCCATCACCTGGGTAAACAATGCTGCTGTTGACCTGATCACTTGCTGGTGACAGACCTCTTTGAGCAGGAGGTCAGACTAGAGAACCCCAGGGGTCCAATTACCATTTCTATGGCTCTCAGATTTGGAGTTGGAAGTCTGTTGTCCCATATGTATGTGAGGGACAAATCTCTGGGCTTCCTTGCCTTCATCCCTTCCTTGCCTAGCACTGTCCCCCTTCTCCTGCCTTGGACCAGCACCAACTGATATTCATTAGATGGCATAGCAAATCAGGACATTGATTACCTTTGGATCAAAGATTAATTTGGTGACAATCATCAATTGATTCCAGAATTTATACTTAGAATGTTTTCTTTTGGTTTGATCTCTTATGAATCATTGCCTGGCAGAAATAAGAAGATCTGTTTATTTATCTTAATTCCTATTTCAAGCCTGGCTTTAAGAAATGAAAAAGAAGTTCATTTGATCAGCTCAGACAATAGCTGCTGACTGGAAGTGTAACAACCTCAAAGCTGTCTTGTGCAATGAAAGAGCTAGGACAAGTTGAACTTGAATAGATTTTGATGCAGAAAGGTACTGAAGAGTGTTTGTTTCAGTTGCTCTGTGGTTAGTATGATNGAGACCCCAAGTGATTTTCAGACTGTGCCTGGTTAGTATGATGTTGGTCTATGATAAATGCATGATTCCCAAACCCCAAATCTGTAGATGCATTGGTTTTGCCTTCTTAATATTTCCAAGGTGCTTTTCACTAGTGGAAGCGATCTGTGCTTATCCAGTATCAGAAAAATCTGCTTTCAATAGCGCCCTGTCATTGGGCTTTAGTATTTGAAAAGGCCAGTCTGAATTTTTTTAATTAAATAGATAAAGCTTCAAACAGCTCCTCCACAGGACCTACAGATGTCTCAGTCTTGCAAATTTGCTCATGTAATTTACTAAGAGTGATATTACCTGCAGTATTGTTAAAAGTCTCACTTCCACACTATTGTTAGTTGGTCTTTAAATCCCTGCCAAGACCTGCTATTGACAGACTGCATTTTTGTGATCCTTCTCTTGGCATACTTAAGAGTAATGAATAAGAAAGTGTTTTACTTCTGCTGCTAAAAACCCCAAACAGCTTTTTCCTTGTAAATTAAGTCAAAGTACAGCATCTCAATAGTAAGATTATTTTGCATTCTTTAGCATTCTATCCACAGGCCATTTTGCATTTTGTAAATGGTGAAATAGAATCTACTGACTAATTTTGTTTTGAGACAGCAGGATCATTTACTGCAAACCCATGAGTCATGCATTTGCTTCAGAGTATGTCTTACCATGAGAAAAGAAAATTAACCTAGATTAGTTAGGACAAATACTTTATGCATATGAATACTCCATACATTCATACACTTCCCTTGCTAGGTTTAAAATATTTTCAAACCAAAATTGGAAATTAAAGTGGAAGCTGTGAATACTGGTACAATAGTGTTAAAAGCCACAATAACCAACCTGATTTAAGAGAACCAATTCTGCTTTTATTTAACTCCGTTAGTAAACAGATCACACTCATCAGAACACAAAACCTCAAACCAGATAATGGACTGAAGTATCCAGTTTGGCCGGTAGCAGGATGAACCTCTTTGTGTCTTTATTCCTTGGCTGTAACAGATCTCTAACTCCTTACTGATAGATAAAAAGAATTAAGAGAACTATTGCTCTCATTTCATTAGGTAGTGGTCCCTGTGAATAGCAGCTGCAGGGCATACAGTTTTTAAGTTTGAATATCTGGTGTCAGAGGTAATACAGGTCACAAATTGAAGTTGATTTCTTGTAAGCCAGTAGTTCTCAAAGCTTTTGCATGCATCCTCTTCCTCTGTTTTATGTGATGTTTGTGCTTACCCTCCCCAGACTGGGCAGAAGCTCAATTCCACTGAGCCAGAGCAGGCTCTGGCAGGGAAGGCCTCGTGCTCCTACATGGAGGTGTCTGCTGGCTAGTCTGCTGCCAACAACTATGATCAACTAGCTTGTCCTTCACTAATCTAAATCATGATTAAGATCAATAAATACTCACTAGCTTTCTTCAACCCATCAGATTGTATCAGAACAAGGTAAACCAGCAGAAATAGATTTTTTGTGTAAAACTGTAGAGGAATGTGAGCTAGAAATGAGTGAAGCGACGCTTTCCCATTCATCTCTTCAAACAGAAGATGCCTTATCTGTGAGCAAAGTGTGACTCAAGAAGTAAAAATGAGACCAGACATTGCTGGACACAGCAAAGTTGTTAAGAATACTCCTTAGTCATCTCCTTGTTTTGGGTACACTGTTATGCAAGTAGATCACAATGATTAGCTGTTTCCATTAATTTTGCTTTCAAAGATCATAAGAAATACGCAAAAAAATAGGCCGAAAAGGGGACATTATTGACAGGGGAAAAAATTACACTACTAAAGCAAGCAAAGGAAAAAGAAGTCTTTCATCATTTTACCAGGCTTGCTAACAACCAAAGGCAGAATTTTGATCTTAGAAGTTTATCCAATTTCTGATGTTCGTAGAGGTATATGATTTCTGTAACTCATTTGGGCGTTGCTGCCTCTCAAGTATGGGGTAGTGTTTGTTCAGCAGAGTCTTGTCAGGCTAAGGTTTGCTTTTTGAAAGAGTCAATAACAATGGTAACAAGATACTTTTCTCTTTTAAATGTTCTTTCATCTGACATGCCAGAGGACTTTGCACAAGTTAAACAATTCTCACAATACGAGAAGGTAAGTATGGACTGCTATCCCAGTGGCAGCAGCAATCGAAACATAGGAACAGATTGAGAAAGTGGTTTGCTCATAGAATCATAGAATGGCCAGGTTGGAAGGGACCCTAAAGATCATCTAGTTCCAACCTCCCCGCACTGAGCAGGGATGCCAATCACTAGACCAGGTCACCCAGGGCCACATCCAGCCTGGCCTTGAACACTGCCAGGGATGGGGCATCCACAACCTGTCTGGGCAACCTGTTCCAGTGCCTAACCACTCTCCGGGTAAACAACTTCCTTCTAATCTCCAATCTAAATTTCCCCTCCTTCAGTTTATATCCATTCCCCCTTGTCCTATCACAGTCTGACCTCCTAAAAAGTCTCTCCCCTTCTGTCCTAATGTCGGTAGCAAAAACGGAAACAGGTTCTGGAGCAGAAGTTGCTGCCCACACAGTATAGGAGAAACCAAACATGATTCACCTGTGAATCTGTTGTTCTCTGTGTGTTAGTGCTGAGATGAAGCACTAACAAATCATGAATAAGCTTTTTTTCCTGTCTTCACTGTTACATTGGTTGTGTTTTTAAGTTATTTTTGTAATGGTGAGCATTCAAGGGTTGTCCAGGTGGAGACTGATGATGAGTGGTGTCCCTCAGGGCTCTGTCTTGGGATCAGTGCTCTTGAATATCTTTATCAATGACATAGACAGTGAGATGAAGTGCACTGCCAGCAGGTTTGCAGAAGACACCAATCTGAGTGGTGCAGCAGAAGGCAGGGCTGCCATCCAGGAAGAACTGGATGAGCATGAAAAGTGGGCACACATGAAGTGAGTAAGATTCAGCAAGTCTAAGTGCAAGGTCCTGCACCTGGGTCGAGGCAATCCCACACATGAATGCATACTCAAAGAAGAACTCATTGAAAGCAGCCCTGCAAGAAGAACTTGGGGGTTCTGGTGTACAAAAATCTGGACATGTGTCAGCAATATGTGCCTGCAGCTCAGAAAGCCAACCATGCCCTGGGTTGCATCAGAAGAGGTATGGCCAGCAAATCGAGGGAGGTGATTCTGCCCCTCTACTCTGCCCTTGTGCAAACCCACCTGGAGTACTGCATCCAGGTCTGAGACCCTCAGCAAAATAAAGATGTGGACTTTTTAGAGCAGGTCCAGAGAAGGGCCAGAAAGATCATCAGAGGGCTAGAGTACCTCCTCTGTGAAGAGAGGATTAGACAGGTGAAGTTGTTCAGCCTGGAGAAAAGAAGGGCCTGAGGAGTCCTTTGTGGCCTTTCAATAATTAAAGGGAGCTCATAAAAAAGATGAAGACTTTTTACACGGAGAGATAGTGATAGGACAAGGAGTAATTATTTTAAACTGAAAGAAGGTATATTTAGATCAGATTTTAGAACACTGGAACAAGCTGCCCGGGAGGGTTGTGGAGTCTTGTTCTCTGGAGGCATTCAAGGCCCACCTGGACGCATTCCTGTGTGACCTCATCTAGGTGATCCTGCTCTGGCAGGGGGGGTGGGACTAGATGATCTTTCTAGGTCCCTTCCAACCCCTAACATTCTATGATTCTATGGTTAGGAAGAAATTCTTTAATGAGGATAGTGAGGCACTGGAACAGGTTACCCAGAGAAGTTGCTGATACCCCATCTCTGGCAGTGTTCAATCCCAGGTTGGATGAGCCCTGGGCAACCTGGTCTAGCGGGTGGCATCCCTGCCCATAGCAGGGGGTTGGAACTCAGTGATCTTTAAGGTCCCTTCCAAACCAAACCATTCTATGATTCTACAAGACACTTTTCATAGGAAAAATCTCCTTTCCAAACAGGAAGCATGCATCCTCAAGAGTGAGGGAGAAAATAAAAATGTTGATGGCTAACAAAAATGATCTGAGTTACAATTTCAAAAAGCCAAGTGTGTCTTATTCTAGTAAATAGGGACTCCCATTCTGCTGGTCATTATGGGTAACTGCATGCAAGTTGGATAAAGCCTTTACAAGGAGTATTTTTGTTCTTGTTCTCACCTCTCATGTCATTTGGCAGTCATCAAAGTGCTTAAACTCCTCTACAACTGAGATTTTAGAGCAGTGAAATGTCAAGAGAGTTGTCACAGACCAAAACAGCATTGCAGCTACTACATAAACTGCTGCTTTCAGTGCAAATAAAGGAAAACTGAACATACCGTAAAGGATTTAATCTAGTGAAACTGTGTAGATTGAGTAGAAGCCTTTTCGCAAACACCGTCACTATTGTGTGCTGCTTTGATGGCAGTGCTGGAACACAGGGTGCAGCCAAGCTCAGCAATAACAATTGGGAAGCACAGGTCACGTTGCACCATGCTGTGAGCTGGGCTAAGGAAAGAGGCATCACCATGCCAGGGATCCAGCAGTCTGTAACTCACATACTGTATGTCCACATTACTGCCTACCATTGCGCTGCAGACAGGGCTCAAAGCCTAAAGGGTTGGAGTGTGCTTGGTTCTGCTTTTCATCTACCCAGATTATATGAATAAGCAGGTTGGAGCCTGTGAGACACAGGAAATGCTGTGGCCCACCATCTCCAGAGCCTGCTGGAGTTTACACCATGGTGACCTCTTAGATATTGCGTCTAGGGGGTGAACAGTATACAGTGAGCAAGCCCAGTCTTGAAACAAGCCTCAAACCAAGCTTAAAGAGTCAAGGGAGAAACTTACTCTGCATCACTGTTATCTTGAAGTAGATGGCAACAAAGCTCTGAAAGTGGGGCTGATACCAGCATCTTTATCCCAGGTAAGGTTTGCACTTCAGGTTATAGGTTTGCATTCAGGTTATAGTCTGTGAAGAATGCCATAGCCTTTCAATGGCAACAGGGGGTAATACTGATTATGGCTGTGTGCAGTGTGAGCAGGTAGAGAGCCTGCTCAGTCGAGTGGCACAGCTCCAAGATGAAGTGATGGAGCTCAGAGAAGAGGTGAGTAGGTTGAGAAAAATCAGGGAGAGTGAGAGGGAAATTGACTATTTTCACAGATTGATCTCCACTAAAAGAGCATCCCAGCCTTTTTGTAGCAATCCACAGGAGCAGGATCAATGAGAATAGGTCTCTGCCCAACAATGAAACAAACAGAGGAAGCCTGTTCCGTTAAGAAGCACTGTAAGCAAGGATGAAGGTTGTGAGGATTCAGGAAGACAAGGAGTGCCACCAAGACCAACTTGCCCCAGACCAGCCATCAAAACTGACTCTAAAATGATACCAAGCTTGAAGGAGTGGCTGGAACCCCAGAAGGCTGTGCTGCCATCCAGCGTGACCTGGA
>VWZO01021782.1:9972-20639 GCA_013396975.1 Bucco capensis | reverse complement strand
CGCAAAGCCTAGCCACGACGAGGACATTTCTCCTGACACCTCTGCTTTCATGGAAACATAGTCCAAGAAAACCAAGATCAAAGTTAATTCCTTCTGTTGGGTATTCAGCAGTCCCTTCCTCCCTGACAGAGACTTGCTTCTTTCAACTAGCAAATGTCTCACATGCCACCAAAAGTCATGATTAGACAAACAGCACCTGAGCATTGCAGTTACCTCCTTCCTGCTGCCCTTTGGCAGCCACTCTCTGACACGTTGATACAAGAGGCAGAGAAAGTGAGGAGCTCTCCCTGTGTCTGGCAGGGTAAAACACGCTCAGCACTCTTGGTTTCAGGGAATTCTGTCACTGATATTTTAGTGTAACTCCTGAGTTTCCTGAAAGATGTTTTACAGAGTGATGGGAAGGAATAGAAGGGAAGACCTCTGGAACTCATGGGAGTAGTGATCAGCACCAGGATTGCTTGGGGTTGCTGGACCAGATGATCATGGTGGCTCTTTCCAAACCTGTCAATCTCTGCATCCATTGGTTTATTCTTTATGTTTGTGGCTTTCCACTTTATTGCCATTATTCAGAGCAAAGCACAGTGGCAAGCAGAATCCTGCCATGGAAAAGCTTCAGTCATTTTAACTATGATTGGCAGTGATCACTGTGAAATAAACAGGAAGGTTAGAGAGCATTTTCTCTCTTCTAGACATTACCAACCTGGATTAAGCCAAAGATGTCTACAAACCATCTACATGTTTCAAAAAAGTGCTTCCTTTATGTTCTTCAATCCACTAGCTTTATAAATGGCTGTGAGGATGCTGGCATGTTTGATGGGCTGAGCAAAATGAGGTGGTTTGAGGTCTCATTTTATCAAAGACCTTAAACTCTGATGGCCATTTAAAAAAAAAAATAGAAACAATTGTTTTCCCAGAAAAGCTGTTCAAGCAGAGCTTTGCTATCAAGACTCAGTTCATGCTTGAGCACAGAGGGATGGCTTCAGCTGCCATCAGGTTCTGTTTGCAAGTGTCTATTTGTTTTGCCACCAAGTAAATCTGAGGAACTTTGTGGAGAATGAAGGACAAAAGCATGTCTGAATGAAGGGCATCATAAGTACCTAAGCACTTCTTTGGAACAGCAAGGCAGGAAAACTAGATCAATCCTCAAGCAGGCTCAACCTCTAGCCTGAACCTCTAAGAGAAACAGCAGGATGCATTTCCAATTGCAGAGCTGTGTTGCTGTGCTACTGTGGTGACACTCACTGCTTGATTCCATCTTAAGTCATGGCTAGGCTTCGCGAACGAAGCTCCAGGGAGGGCTCCATCCACGTTCCTCATCCGCGCCTTTTCCAAGCGCGCTGATAAAAAGAGGATAGCAGATAGCACCCTCGAGACTGCACAATGGATTTTTTTAGGTGAGACACAGCATGCACAGAGCTGGACCCACCCTTTAGTCCTAAGGTTCATCTGCCAGGGCCTAGCAAGCTTGGATGCTGGCAGCCAAGTCCTTAGGACAGAGGTTTAACCTCTTAGCTGGAAGGCCTTACAGGGCTAAACGAGCTCCATCTGCCCGGGTTTGGAATCAGAGTTGTCCCTCTCCTAGGATGACTGCCAGAAGGCTAATGAGCTCATCCTACCCATCCAAGGATTCTAGGAACATGGGTATCACTCCCCACCCTTTCCCGTGGGCAATGAGTTTAATGCTCCCTCTGCTGTGGGCACAGTTATGGCACCAGGGGCCACAGGAGACCACAAGGGAGTTTCAGACTGTGCCTAAATTCCATCTTAATAGAGCTGAACAAAAAGGGGAAGTGCTACTCTGGAGAAAGCCTCAATGGCTGCATTTTGGGGAGACTGGGGGTTCAAATCCCTTTTGTTTGATCAGAACTTCCTCTTGCCACTTCCCTTCTCTACTGTGCTTAAAATCAACTTCTTACAAAGCAAAGAGTGTGTGGATACAGAAGTCGGCCCAAAAGGTGCCTACAGTGTTTGACCCACATTTTTCAAGGGGCTTAGCTAAACACATGCATGCCCAAAATCTCAATCATAGAATCATAGAGTTGTCAGGTTTGGAAGGGACTGTCAAGCTGCTCTAGTGCCAACCCCCTGCCATGGGCAGGGACACCTGGCACTAGAGCAGCTTGCTACCAGCCCCAGCCAGCCTGGCCTGCAACACTGCCAGGGCTGGGGCTGCCACCACCTCTCTGGGCAACCTGGCACAGTGGCTCAGCACCCGCATGGGGAACAACTTCCTCCTAACATCCAACCTAAATCTCCCCTCCTCTACTTTGTATCCATTCCCCCTAGTCCTAGCACTACCTGACATCCTAACAAGTCCTTCCCCAGCTTTCTTGTAGCCCCTGCAGATGCTGGAAGGCCTCAAGAAGGTCTTCTTGTAGCCTTCTCTTCTCCAGACTTAATAAACCCAATTCTCAGTGATCAATTCAGCCAAGTGTCTAGCTTGCATGAATGGTTGTCCTGGTAAAGAAATAATAATAACCAAAAAATCACTAATGTCAATGGACAGAGACTTTTTTGTGCACCATTTCTGATCAGTACATGGCAGCAGAGAGAGCAGACCCCCACACCGAACATGTCTGTTTTTTTTATAGCTGAGCTCCTTTGGAAAATACTAGTCCTGCACTCTAGTCAGTGACCAGAATATAACTTGATCCCATAAAATATGCTTACTGAGGTAAAAATAGGGCAATGGTTGTAGCCATGCATATATTTCTTGTTTGCATGTACAGCTAACTCTAAATGCAGATATTGCAGAACATCATCTAGATGCTATCCTTCTCATTGGGCTGGTGGCCTCCTGGAACAGTTCCTGTTGCAATCAAGTATGAAGTAGGGAAAAAACAGAGAAATCACATCTGGAAAACAAAATTCACAGATTTGGGGTTAATGTCGGGTCTTTTTATTTTTGTCCTGGCAGGTGTGTGCAGGCCAAAGTCTCTGTGCCCACAGGAGTGATCTGTGTAAAGAAAGGTCCCCAGTGTGCAAACTTGACAAGAGCTGACATGACGGTGTGCCTGAGTTAGAGAGATGTCAGTCTGGCTTTTTAGCACTGTCACAGCTGGGAAGTTATGGACTGGACAGACTGGATTGCAGATCCTGGCCTGTTAACCATTAGGGATTCAGCCTGGAGAACCCAAAGATGTCAGCAAGAAGCAGGGTGGGGAGCTATCTAATTTGACAGAGAACAAGGAGCACATTTTCATGGTAGACACTTCCTCAAATGGCTCCAATTCCAAACATTTAGGTGCCTCTGTTGGCAAAAGCTCTGTCACTGCTACCATGTTAGGCCTGGCTCTTGTCACCAAAGGGAAAGCTCTGTGGGCATGAACATTGCATCCCACACTGTTGTCAATCTGCATTGTCGTCTTTACTGTACTCTGGACCTTCCAAAGCTTTGGAGAGCCACTCGCAGAGGAGTTCTGCCTCCAGGGGTTGAGCCAACATCAATTACTCTAGAATAAATGGGGCAGTGCAATTTTGTGTGGTGGTGGAAGCTTTCCTCAGCCTTGTTCTGCTCAAATTCAGGTTGCTGAGACCATTGGAGCTCCTTGGCTTCTTGTGGGGCTTAACAGCTTTAGCAGATGCTGCCTCTTCTCATCCCCACTGACTCCTGGTCATCATGAACACATAGACTTTTGGACAATACATGCTACTCAGAGGTGGGTGGGAATTAGGAAAGACATGTCCTCTTTCCCTAGTAACAAGGAGGCAAGTGGAACCTGGCTTTGGGCATGCAGGGAACAGCTTTGTGACCTTTGTTTGGAGAGTGTGGTGCTCAGAAGGCCCACTTCACCTGCCTTCCTGCCACCTTCCACAACTGGGCACCTGCCTTCTCTGCTCAGACCTAAACCATTCCTTAGGGACACCATGAACACTCTTGTGGTTCTAAAACAGCAGGAATAGGGAAAATTCAATCCATTACAAGTACAAATTGGGGCTGTTATGACTTCATTTTGACCTGAGGGGCCTCAGACATAGGTCTGGTGTTCTTACTATGTCACACCTTATAGCAACAAGGGCTGAACCAGCAGCTCCTGCCCCAGTGAGCAAGACGATGTCTGGGAGACAGAGGAGTAGAAACATGAGTTAGAACTTCTGACAGCAAAGTGCTGCAGCAGAAGGTTATTTTAGAACTTGCTGCCTCAAGGGAGTTTGGACTTTCTTGCCTTGCAGTCAGCTAAAGATGTTGATGCCAATTAAGTAAGAATTAAAGGTATTCTATCAACTTCAGGCATTTCTTTTAAGTTGCCATAAGTAATATTTGGGTTGTTGTTTTTTTTTTCCTTTCCATTTTCTCTGGGTGCATGACTTTTGATACAGAATAAAAAGCAGAAGGTTCAAATCAGGCTTCCAAACACAGCTGTCATTCAGCTCTCTCCTTGGCAAAGCTGTATTAATATGTACTGAAGTGTCTCAGCTAGTGATCAAAATTTCCCTCCCATTGCCATGGCAATGCAAAGGAAAGTGAATTCCAACATGACAAAATTCCTCATCTCTTCACTCAGGCATTAGCAGTGATGTGGTACAAATTCACAGCACTGGCAACAATTAGATGCCTAACAATGCTGGAATAGAGCAGGGCAGGGTACCTGGCTCTCCTGAAGTGCTGCAGTTTATTCCCCTCATGGCTTTTAGAATACCCAGCACTTGAAAATGCCTTCTTTAATTTTTTTTAAACCTTCATTTTCCCTTCCTTCCTTGCATCTTGGATTTTACTTTCACAGAATCAGTAAGGTTGGAAGAGACCTCTAAGATCATCAAATCCAACCATACCTAGCACCCCCATGCCACTAAACTATGGCCCTGAGTACCACAGCTAAATGTTTCCTAAACCCCCCCAGGGATGGTGACTCCAGCACCTCCCTGGGCAGCCTGGGACAAGACTTAACAACCCTTGAAGGGAAGAAATTTCTCCTTATGTCTAATCTAAACTTCCCCTGCTTCAACTGGAGGCCATTTCCTCTTGTCTTCTCCCTGTTAACCCTAGAGAAGAGACCTACCCCCAGCTCACTCCAACCTCCTGTCAGGGAGTTGTAGAGAGAGCTGAGGTCTCCCCTGAGCCTCCTCTTCTCCACACTAACCAACCCCAGTGCCCTCAGCTGCTCCTCAGCACACTTGTGCTCCAGAGCCCTCCCTAGCCTCCTTGCCCTTCTCTGCACACACTCCAATGCCTCTGGGTCCTTCTTGGACTCAGGGCCCCAAACCTGACCCCAGCACTCTCTGTGTGGCCTCCCCAGTGCTGAGGACAGGAGGATGATCACTGCTCTTCTCCTCCTGCTCACACTAGCTTTGCTCCAGGCCAAGATGCTGTTAGCTTTCTTGGGCACCTGGGCACTCTGCTAGCTCATGCTCAGTCAACTCTCAACCAGCACCCCCAGCTCCTTCTGTGCCAGGCACCAATCCAACCACTCTGCCCCAAGCCTAGAGCATGGCATGGGCTTATTGGGACCCAAGTGTAGGACTTGGCCCTTGGCCTTGTTGAAGCTCATCCCATTGGCCTCAGCCCATAGATCCAGCCTGGCCAGGTCCCTCTGCAGAGCCTTCCCAACCTCAAGCAGATTGACTTTCCCTCCTAGCTTGGTGTTACCTGCAAAATCACTGAGGGTGTACTCAATCTCCTCATAATCATTGATAAAGACACTGAGCAATGTAATGATGTGCTTGTGGCTGTGGTGGTTGTGGGTAAAACACAGCAAAGGTACATGCTGAAGAGAGTGTCCATCCCTTGTCTTTGTTTCCTCTGCTCCTACTCAGCCATGTGTGCACTCTTCCCTTCATGTTTTCCCAAGGAACTCTGTCATGGCTCTTCTCTTTCCCCATTCAGTAATCATTGCTTTTCCAGAATCACCTCATTCCCATGGGCTCCTTGTTTACCTGTGAGGTGGGCAGGAGGCAGTGTGTGCTGCTTGGTAGCCACACAACATGCATTGGCTGGCTGGCCTGAAGGATAGTGAACAGCTTCCTAGAGCTCATTTTAAAATCCATACTAAAAAGATTGAAATGGAAAACCACTTTAAGACCAGTATAAATACCATGGGCTTTAGCAGCCCTAAGAAGTTTGGAGCTAGTTTTTTCAGTGTTTGGTATTGGCAAGTCTACAATGGCCAAGCTCTAATGCTTTTGCAGGTCCTGACCATCACTTGCCAAGCTCAGACCCAGTGTTGGTCTGCACCCTTGCAGAGGTGGATGGCTTCCAGATACATGCAGTGTTCAGTCCTTTAACTCTGCAAAACAGGGACTAAGACACTGGGAGCAAAACCAAAACCAGTTCATCTTCTCTCTTCCTCTTGTGGATGAACTGCAACCAAAAGGGACTGTGTGTTCTCAGCTACATTGGGCTCAATGAGCTACTCTTTTTCACTGATGTTTGAGATTACTTTTCTTTAACAGTGAGAGGACAAGAGGAAATGGCTTCAAGTTGCAGCAGGGGAGGTTTAGATTAGATATAAGGAGAAATTTCTTCTCTGAAATTAAGTTAANAGATATAAGGAGAAATTTCTTCTCTGAAAGGGTTATTAAGTGTTGTCGAAGACTGCCCAGGGAGGTGCTGGACTCACCATCCCTGGAGGGGTTTAAGAAACATTGAGCTGCTCTCCTTAGGGCCATGGGTTAGTGGTATGGGAGTGATAGGTATGGTTGCACTTGATGAGCTTAGAGGTCTCTTCCAACCTTGGTGTTTCTGTGTGATTCTGTGAAAACATCTTCTGATGCCTGCACTTGTTCACAAACACAAGGCAAGAGAAGGTTTTACAGAGCAGGTGATCAGAGAAGGTATTTTCCATTCTAAGGTTCCCAATCAACTTGAAGTTTGTCTGTACACCCAAGGAGTTTGTATCAATTTTCCTTTTGGAGCTTGCATCAGCAGGACTTGTCTGATACTTTCAAAAACTAAATTTTGGCTTCTTTGGAAGAAGAAACAAGCATGAAATACAGACAAACAGCAAGACCTTGCCCAATTCTGCTTTGTAACCAAATTTGCTTTCAGAGTAAATGAGAGTGATGAGAAGAAATAGCATGTGAGAAAAGAAAGTGCAGAGACTAAGTCTGAAATCTATGGCTGCATTTTCCCAGTAATGGAGAGTTGTGGTGCTGCCAGCCTGGTCTGCACTGAAATCCATTAGGACTACTCCATAACCTCTTGTCCCCCTTTATAACTTGCATGTTGTCACTGCTTTTCAAAGCCATAACTCCTAAGAATGTCTCTCTGGGAAGGGCACACAGGACTAATAAGAGGAGCTGCACGTGAGGGAAATCCATTGTCAAGCAGATGCTCTGCAATGTGCTACAGAGGATGCTATTGCAAAACTGTCACAATATATCCTCCTGCTCATACATTCCCCTGGAGGGACCCAAAGACAGGGCAGAGAAAGAGAGGCATTTGTATGGCATCAGACACCCTGGAGCCATGACATGAATTTGTGAGTAGCTTTATATGTCAATGTGGAGAAGTTGCTTTCCCCAATTTTTTCTGCTCCCAGCCCCTCTCAGTGCACACGGAGAGGCTTGGAGCAGACACAGCACAAACCAGTCCCAGCAGAACTGCCACATTTGAGTTGTGACCAGGAATTGTGCCAAACTGCCCCATCCCTCAGGGCTACACTAGAGAGCTGCACCCTGCTGCCTTGGACATCTGTCCCCTAAAATAGGACACAAGCAACTTGTCCCAGCAAGCAGATTGCTTGAAAGTAGATTATTTCTCCCTGGGGCACAGAGCTGACCAAGGAGTTTCCCCAGCTCAGGCAGACCCTGACATGAAATTGACTGAAAGTACAATATGTGTCACTCCTGTTCTCACATCCTTGCTCTGGTCATGATCATGGTTGGAGCTAGAACACCAGATGAACCTTTGGCTGCTCTTACCAGTACCACTGTTCTTATCTCCTTGCAAAGTGCTTGGTTGTTACTGCCTTCCAAAACAGGCTGATTGGGATTCTAGAGGCAAAGCATCACTCTGTCTGACCCTGCCATGAACCTGGACTATGTGCCAACACCAATGTCACTCAGTGAAAGTCAATCCTCTATCATCTGTGTGTCATGCTATGCTCATTAGCTGATTGCTTCTTAGGGTTCCTACTGTACTCCTGGCTGGACTGTTCCATCTTCTCACAACCTCCTGAGGAAACAGTCAGAAGAGTTAAATGAATTGTCTGAGATCTCACAGAAAGTGAAGTTTGTGGGTACCTTCTTCCAAGTTATCTGACCTCCAGCTACCTCTAGTAATTATTAGGCCAACGGTCTCCGGGGCTGCACTGGCAAGAGCATTGAGAGCAGGTGGAGGGAGGTTCTCCTCCTCTCCTCAGCCCTGAGGAGGCCCCACCAGGAGTAATGTGTTGAGTTCTAGGCTTCTNAGGTGCGGATGAGGAGCGTGGGTGGAGCCCTCCCTGGAGCTTCGTTCGTAAAGCCTAGCCACAACGACGAGGCTCCTTGTACAAGAGAGACCTGAATCTCCTGGGGTGAGTCCAATGGAGAGCTCCAAAGATGATTAGGGGTCAGAATATCTCCCTTCCAAGGAAAGGCTGAGGGGGTTGGGCTTGTTCAGCCTGGAGAAGAGGAGGTTGAGAGGAAACCTTATCAATGGATAGAAGTACCTGAAGGGAGGGTGTTTAGAGGATGGAGCCAGGCTCTTCTTGATGGTGCCAAGCTATAGGATATGATGCAGCAGGCACAAACTGGAACACAGGAAGTTTGACCTAAACATGAGGAAGAACTTCACTGTGAGGGTGCAGAGCACTGGGCCAGGCTGCTCAGAGAGATTGTGGAATCTCCTTCTCTGGAGAGGTTCAAAACCCATCTGTACACAATCCTGAGTAATGTGCTCTAGGGCCTCTGCTAGAGCAGGGAGCTTGGACTAGATGAGCTCTGGTGATCCCTTCCAACCTTAACCATTCTCTGATTCTGTGATACTGCACAGAAGCCTTGAGGCCAAAAGCTTTTTTTTGAGCTCCAGCAAAGATACTGGATGTCCCACTGCAAGAGAAGTTGAGTTAAAATCTGATATCCTGGTGTGCCTTATCCCTGTAACTCAAAACACAAGCAAGCAGACAAAGAACTAAGATGCATTTTGTTGCCAAAGAAATCAAAATTATTAGCTAAACATTTACTTGCCGTAAAATTACAGATGCTTATGCCAATGCAAGCCAGGATGCTTTGTTGTTTTACACTCAGCAAAACCACATGAAAGCTATTAATTGATTAGACCTTCACTGTGCTTTGCTTGGATGCTAGCTGTGGGCAAACAAATCCTTTTAGTATTCCTACAATCCATCTGCCTAGTTAATTAAAGGACAACTTATGCAAGGTGTGTACAGTTGGGCCACACCATCCCCTAATCTGGTTTCTCAGCCTCTCCCCAAACCATGAAGGATAATACTTTCTAACTGCTCCATCCCTGCAGGCTGAGAGCTGCACAGTGCCCAGCAGCCTGCTGGCCCTGCCTCTGCCCTTCTCCAGCTCCTCTGCTTTCAGCAACACCTGCAGCTCCATGGGGCTTTTTCTCAGCTCATGGTGGGTCTCAAAGCATTTCTTTCTTCCCTATAACCACTGTATGCTCGCTGTGACACCTGCTAGCTGAGCATCAGTGTGATACTTTGGTGAGTAGCTGCAGTTTTAAAAGGGAAATATGTTCCATAGTGTGGAATTCCCAAGGCTCCTCTGACCACAGGAAACAATAGGAACAGAACCTCATTAAAGACTGATGCCTGTTTCCAGGCATCAACCAACATCCAGGCAGCTCCCTGTGGGCCACGGGGGAGAAGCGTGTGGAGCTCTAGAAAAGCTTCATGAATGACAAACTTGCCAAATTGCTGTTTAAACAAGGAAGCAAATGGGAAGACCATCTGCATCAGATGGAAGCTGCTCATAATCCTGTCACTGGTGCCAGTATGGCATGTGTAAACTCTGGTGTTGGCACATGTCCAAGAGACACAAAGATCTGTAGCTTCTATGGCAATGTCCTCCCCTCCCAGTCACAGGATCTGAAGACCCTCTTGCCACTTGTCTTGGATTTTTCCTGGCTTTCCTCCTTCCTTCAGCTGAGGGTGAGCCCTTGCCTGTGCCATGGGCTCTGCATGCTGGGGAGCCACCCTGGAAACCTCTCCATCATTACTTGCTCACTCCTATCTACTCATAGTTCTTCTCTGCCTCATCCTAGTATCAAACATCTCACAGCCTCACCTGTTCAGCCTCAGCAAACCTCCACTAGGCAAGCAGTGCTGTTTTCCTTTCTTTACAGAGGATAAAGTGAGAGCCAGCAGTGTGCCCAGATGGTCAAGAAAGCTAACAGCATCTTGATCTGGATCAAACCTAGTGTGAGCAGTAGGAGCAGAGAAGGAATCAGAGACAGTCAGCATGGCTTCACTAAGGGCAGATCTTGTTTGACAAGCCTAGTGGCTCTCTATGATACTGTGACTACCTCAGTGGACAAGGGACAAGCTGTGGATGTGATCTATCTGGACTTAGAATCATAGAACAGTTCCAGCTGGAAGAGACCTTGAAGATCATGAGTGCAGCCTTTGTCCTAGCCCTAGCAACCTGTTAAATGATGCTCCCCAATGCAACATCTACCTGTCTCTTAAACACCTCCAGGGATGGGGACTCAACCACCTCCCTGGGCAGCCTGTTCCAATGGCTCACAACCCTTGCAGCAAAGAAATTCCTCCTAATATCTA
>VWZO01021777.1:342065-373372 GCA_013396975.1 Bucco capensis | reverse complement strand
CCCCCCCCCCCCCCCCAAAGAGAAGCCTTCATTATGAACTGATAATTAAAAAGCTGAAGCCTAATAGTTTGCTCTCAACTCAGCATAGAAAGCCAGCAATTTTCAGGACTGACTACTTGAAGATACAGCAAAGACAAGGGAAGGAACAAGGGCTGCATATCAGATCTGTCTAATAAAAGAGGAGAGCAGCAGCTGTGAGGGGTGGACATGGCTTGAAAGAAAAGCCTAAGAGAGGAAATGGAGATTTTGGTTGTGCCACAAACAGCAAAATAAGCTAATCTCTCTCCTCTTAGTTTGTATTTGCAGTACTTTGATGCTTGGCTAGTGTTTGCTGCGGATGCATTATCCCATTTACAGCAGCAGGGAACTGATCATCTCCTCTAAGTGGCTTGGTTCATGGATTAGCAGGAGGGAGGAAAATCAGGATCAGGCTGGGAGTCAAAAATACGGCAGGTTTGAGTGTCTGAACTCTGCCTGAAGCTGCAAGCTTGGTTAAAAAAACCACTGAGGAGGAGAAAGAGAACAAGAGAAAGGTTTACTCTGAGGTGACTGTGTGAATAGGCAACTTCTACAGAGTACTCACACCTGTAAAATAAGAAACCTGCAGCAATTCTTACTACTTGAGAGTAGTAGAACATATTCAGATAAGAAGAAAGGCTTTGAAATCTGTGCAGTTGCACAGGTGTAACATGGGCACAAACAAACACTCAGTCATCCTAGCAGTGCTGCTTTGCTGTCCTTCCCCTCACTTTCTGTCTTGGCTTCTCTATATCATGTCCACCTTATGTTCCATCTTCCAAGCTCATTAGCAGCTGGCACTCAAACTGGACACAGGAAAGGATTTGCTGAGAAAGAAAGGACTCTAGGTAAGGAATGAGGGAAGACTTTCTGGAGCTAGCTCAAGGCAGGTGATGTTTCCTGTCTCCTCTTTCCACTGTAGACATCTCCAAACAGCAAGCAGAGTCTCTCACACCCGATTTGGTAACTAATATGCTAACAGCTCCCCTCACACATTGATGAGAGACAATGGGAAGCATATGTTAGGAATAATGAGCCCATAAGCAGTGAAATGCTCTACTTCTGTTATCAGCTGCAATTCCCATTGTTTGCTAGAGAAACAAACCCATCATTGAATAATCTTTACAGCCACAAAAAAACCCCAGAAAGAAATAATACAGGCAATAAATAATACACTGCAATATGTGCAGTGAAGCTTAGCAATAACAGAAAGGATCTTCTTCCTTTTAGGAAGTCTGTGTTTCCTTCATTAGCATCAAGTTCTGAGTATGCTTTGGCCTCCCTGCATACTCCCAAAAGGACTAGCAAATTCTTTTGGAGACCATGAGGCAGATCTCAGTGATTTACCAGCACAAATCATCAGGATCTCTACTAAAATCACTGGGGATTAATTGTGGGCTTCTGAAGGTTGACAAAGCTCCACTGAACCATGCTGCCTTGACCCTCATGAGCTGCCCCACACAAATCCCAGCTGATCTAACAGCCCAAGTCAAATATATAACCAGTGGCAAGAAAAATGTTACCCTTCCAAGCCCAAAATTTGTTGGAAGCCCTTGAAGAGCTCCCAGGGCCTCTGCACTGTCATTAATGTTAACCCAGGAGATCCATAGGGAATGGAAAGGTAAACCTTAGCAGAGTCATGTTCATGCTTGCCTGGCATCAGTCAATGATTTCAGTTAGGTCTAGGAGATCTGCTTCCTCCAGCATGCTTTTCCAAAGAGCCTGAGCCAGTTCCTCTGCCATTCCCTGCTGCACATGCTCTAGACACTTCATTGGAATAAACTTTTACTGCTAGTACATCAAAGGTATTTTATAGGCAAACTGTGTGCTGGCCATTGGTGCTAGTGCAGCATGCTTTTAATTGCAGTGTTGAAATGAACACATTGTCAAAACATAAAGGGCAGAATAAACTGTTTCAGATGTTTCCAGATGGATTTGGGGTTGGTTGGTTTCCTGTAACTTTTTGATTTTGCTCTGGAGTTGTTTTTTTTTTTTTTTTTTGCTCCAAATAAATACTAGCATCATAATTAAAAACTCTCAACCAAAACCTGGGCTAAGATCACAAACAGATCCTTCTGCTAACCCTCCAACTTCACCCTGTTTGATGGATGCTTTAACAAACAGCTTGTGGCAGAAATTTCATCAAGAAACTGTTGAGACAAAATGCAACCTCTCTTTTGGCAGGACAGAAGGATCAAGAGCTGAAATGCCAGCCTGTGACTGATTGCCTTCTCTGGGGCTCTTTATTCTGCTCAGGTAGCTTCTGGCAGCTTGAGGGACTGGTTTGAGCATTTAGAAGCTGATCATTCAGGACATGCAAGGCAATGAGGTTTCACTGCCATAAATTAGAAGTTACTGGGAAGAGTATAAAGTTCTGTCTGTTATTCTGTGCAGGATTAGCTTCTGGGCTCACCTCTCTGTTCTGGGCATTGTTGGTTTTTCCTCTGAACCTGTGAAAGGCTGAAATAGAGATGCTGCTTTCTCTGATAAGGTTCTCTGTGTACTTGGAAAGGTGTCCTGGATATGTCACATACAGAAAAAGCTTCACATCTTGGAAAGCTGAATGGGGCCCTGCAAACAGCCTTCCATGCTCTCAACAATAGCTAGGTTTGTAGGTCTGTGTCACAGGAGTGTTTGTGTATTGAAGCTGAAATAACATCAGAGATGGTTTGGGTTAGAATGGATCTTAGAGATCCCTGACTCTACAGTTCTTCTTCCCTGCCTTATTACTACTTAATATGAGCACTGCTAATGAGAGAGAGAAGCTCTTGTGCTATGCAAAGGAGATGTCAGTGTCTCCTTACTTCATGAGAGACAAAAATGTGTTGTCAGTGTAGATGTTAGCCCAGCTTTCAACTCAATTAAAAAGATGGAACAGCAAGAAGTATTCGAAGACTCTTTCTCCTCTGGATTATTTCATATGGCCAGAGGGTATGGAAAGAGGCTTTTTTCTGCCAAGGAGGCTGCAGCTTGTGAAGAAAATGTGATTGCCTTAAGGAGAGATGATTTGTGTTACATACAGAAGCAGCTTTCAGCTGGATTTCTCACCCTGAAAGCTGTTATGCTAACTGCTGTGCTAAAGCCCATTATGAGAGAGCTGCACCCTGAATGCTTGACAAGTTGTGGGGCCTGGTGCTTAGCACCATCTCTCCAGCTGCAGTTGGCATGGCTCCACTGCTTCTGACCTCTGCAGGGGCATGCACTGAGTTATCCTGGCTCTAAAATAGCCTCAAAGGACAATTCTCTGGAATCAGAGAGATACTAACATCATCATCACCATGGCCAGGCTTGGCGAACACAGCTCCGGGGAGGGCTCCATCCACGCTCTTCCCAAGTGCTTTTTCCAAGCGCTGCTGGCTGCAAAGGCCAATTTGGGACAGACAAGAGCAGTTGCAAAAGGCACAGCACAAGGACTCCTCAGGAGGTAGAAGCTGCAAGACACGATTCTTTCTACGCTGTCTTTTCTCCTCCAGAGTGATCCTGCATGCCTGCTCCAAACCATCAGCTGCATTCAAGCTAGTGTGTGTGCAGAGCTCCTGAGTGGAGGCCAGAGGAGAGCAGTTCAGGGGATCACTATGGCCAAGGCTGAGCTGTTGTTTCAGGGAGTCCTTGCATCTCCTCTTCGGGGCTCCTCTCTTGCCACAGCCAGGGGCAAGTTGCCCATAGAGCATGAGCTTAGGCAGGCAGGAGTTCTTCATCCTGGAGCCGTGAGCTGCCCAACGNGTCAGCAGCATAAAGCAGCTCCTGGACAAGATGCTTTATGGGCTTAACATATTGTAGTTGCATTTGACTGAAATGATTCTCAGAGCAATGAATGCTGCAAGAAATTTCCATCTTATTCTATCCTAGAAGCACCTAGAAGGGTTAATCTTCAAGTGAAATGCCTGCCTGGTGTGCAGGGAAGGTGAGATGGTCCCAAACACAGTCCCTGTGCAAGCTCAAGACTGCTCATTGTCTGCAGCTTTTCTTTTTCTCTCTAATCAATCTACTTAATTAATCAGCTGCACACTGAGCAAGTGCAAGGTGGCTAATCACTTCCATCATTAAGCAGGGGTATTAATTTTCACTTAAGGCATCATCTGTGAAGAGTAAATTAAGCTTGTTGAAAGGTGAAGTGCACAAGGGTGGAAGAGAGCAGATAAGGACATTGCTGCAGCACTTCTGGCTAGGGCTTTGGAAATTGCCTTGTGCCTCTCTCCAGGGTTTCTCCAAGTAAGTTGTTTGGAAATACTTTCTCCTTTTATTTGGGTAAAAAAAGCAGAGGAAAGATGTTAATCCTTACTGTTTGCTATGGAGGGACCTGGACCATTGCTTTGTGTTTGGTTTTTTATTACCTCTGGTTAAAAATCTTCCATTAGAACAATATCTTTTGCTACTAAAGTGGAGTGGTTTGTAAACTCAAAGTGTCTGCAGGAAAAGAAAAGTGACATATTGTTATTTTGGATCAATTCAAGCTCATTTTAACTATTTAGCTTCTAGAACACACTGAATTAAAACAGTAGCAACCCAATCCCCCTCTGGTGCATGGCAGAGACAAGGTGCCCTGGAGGCATTGCACACCATGTCTTTTTAAATCCAAATTCAACAACATGAAATTAAAAGGGAAAATACCACATTTTGGCTTGAAAAAGGAAAAAACCTTTAGGAAGATTTTTTTTTCCCCCCCCTATTTGGAAGCTATTTGTTTTATTTTCTATTTTTCAAGGAATAGTTATTTTAACTGCTTATACTAACTAACTACTGTTGAAATCTCTCAGTATGCTGTGTACTTAGAGCTTTAAGATTCTTGTGCATGCCCTCAAAATTCAGGGATGTTTATCTGAGCAGAAATTAGGTTTCAGAGGGGTTTTTCTTTTTGTAGGTTACCTTGCCTTTCCCTTCAGAGCTGTGTCTCTAAGTAATTAACAACTTGTGATGTGCTTCAGCTTTCTTCCCCATCAACCTGACAATTGAGGAGCAGGCTGAGAATGCCAAGTGATGAATTGCTAAGCAGCCTCTTTCTTCTAAGCATAAGCTTATTTGGCTGCTTGCTTTTTAATAAAACCTGCTTCCATTTTTTTGTTGGCTTTTTCCTATGTCAGGAGAAGATGTAGGGGAAAGAATTCTCTTATTTGATAAGATTGGCTCAGAGGTAGATAGTCAAACAGCCTCAAGAGTTAGATGGCATTTAGCTGGATGTATTTAGACTTTGATTTGGGAGAACATTCAACAATCTGAGTACCTAAGAATGGAATTGATCATTTCTTCTGTTCTTTGAAGCTTGAAGAAGTTTGTGCTTAGGTGTGTGTGCGTGCTGTACATCCCTGCTGTCCTGCCCAGGTGCTTTATCCCCATGTGAAATCAAGAGTTTCTTTAACCTTTGAGCTCAGGGCTTTGCTTGCTCTTTGGCTCAGGCAAGAACTCCAACCAAAGGTATCTTTTTACCTCAGTTCTCTAGGGCTTTGCAGTTGCTTGAAGATGGGAAGGAGCAGATGCCACCTGTTGTAGAAGTGTTTCTCATCTTTGAAAAGATACAAATGTCTTTAACCTCATGAATAGAATCAGACTTTTCTTTCATTGCTTGCCTCCTGAACCAGCATGTGAGCACAGGCACATTTCTTGAGTTATGCAGGAAAAGTGAGTTATGCTTCAGAGGCTTGCTGCATTATTCAAGGTACATAATTTTATTACAGCTCTAAGCAGCACATGGGGCAACTGATTGATTGTCCTTGTCATATTTGCCACCAGGAATGTTTTACACAGAAGATTTTAGTGCATGGCTTTTAAAAAGCACAGGGCAATTCTTTAGAAAATGCCATTCTCAGCTTATTTTTTAAGCAGAATTTTATACATAAGCAAAAGTAGTTTATGCCTTTAAAGAAAAAAGTCATTAAATAAGGTTGAGGCTCAGAAATTTGGGGATGTGATCTGGAAATGAGGAATTTGGAGCAGTCCATTTGGCCTTGTCACTGCTCTTTTCTTTATGCCTTCCCCTGCTTCCACAGTGTGGAGTGGAATATTCCCTCATAAAGCTGAGGCTTTTCTCAAAGACTCTAATGAAGCCAAATTGTACAGTCAGCACTTGTTTTCTTTCCAAGAATTCTTCATTTTGCACTTTGTGGATGGCTCCTGCTCCATTAGATATCTCTTTCCTTTGAGTGCAGGCAAATAAGAGCTCCAGGAGGTGGATGAGTGCTGCACAACATCATTTAGAGGCTGCCTAAAGCAGCCTCCCCTTAAACTGGCATGTGCTTGGGCTGCAGTCTGAATCATGCTGGAATCCCCTTGCCTATCACTACTCCAGACTCAAGTGATGTATCTGCACAGCTAGAAGGACTTTTCCATCCATTAGTCTTTGCACAAGGCAATTCTAGAGCCAGGAGAGGTTGATAGCTACCATGAGGTGCTTGCATGTCTGATGAGTGTCTGCAGCAAGAGAAGCGTGGCCAGCANGGATTCTATGATGTGCTGAAAAATCTGCCTCCCCCAGACCCACAGTGAGCTTAGGATCTATGTAAGATGTTTAATTTCTCATCTTGTGATGAAATAAGCAGCTGGAAATGTATTGAATTAATTGCATTTATCACTGAGTTAAACCATACCTACCTGAAAGAAAAGAGCTGGAATCACTAAGCTTAGTCATTTGCAGGCTGCCTAGTTTCCAGGCCATGTGTAACCCAAGGCAGTACTGTAAAGAAAGTTGCTTTAATTGGTGATTGAAATGCTTTTCTCTCCAAAGGTTACCAAGCTCTACTCTGTGACAGAGTAGGTTTTCTCTGCTAATTAAATTACTCTGAGAAAACCATCACTTCTCTTTTGACTTGACCACAGGATGTGGTTCTCCAGCCTGTCCTGTTAGGAGTGGATACTGCACTCCTTAAGAACAGGACTGGATCTTCTGATGACAACCACCTGCCAGATTTATCTTCCACTGTTTTGTCTAACCACTTCTTGATTTCATTCAGGCTTTTAACCTTTCTATTGCTGGAATTTTACCTGTGCTGTGGAAAAATACTTGTTTTGCTGCTGCTTCCAGATCTCCCCTCTGGTAATTTCTATGGATTCCCACTACTTCTTATACTCTGAGAAGCAGTAAATAATAACTCCTTGTCCACCTTCTCTGTGCCATTCATGATTTATAGACCACTGTCAAATTTCCCTTTCTTTCCCTGCCTGAAAAGTCATGTTGTGTTTACTCTCAGCTCAGGCAGATCTATTTGTGCCATTCCAAGTGCTGTGTAAGCAGTTGTGATAATTAAAAGACATAAATAAAGCATGCACCTGAGCACAGAGAAGAAGCACTGAGAATTTGTGGCTACAGCTAACATTAATTGGAAAGCATCTTCAGGCTGGAAATCAAGGCTTTAGTTTAGAGATCTAGAGAGATGAGTGAGGATACAAAGGGATTCAGCTATGCCTGAGCTGGAGAACAGCAGCAAGCTGGGTGATAATGCTGCAAAATGCTTATTGTCCATGCTGAATATAAGCAACTAGGCTTTTTGATCACCCCAAAAACTCACTGGACAGTAACTCAGCAGATACTTAGTTTTATCCTCCAAGGATGAAAGGCAACCTTGTCTCCATTTTATTCTGGCCCAAGTTTGAGGGGTTTAGAACCCAAAGCCCAAAGGTTCTCAATGGACTGTCTGTTCCTGGAGCCCAGGAACTAAGAATCTGCTGAAGGGGAATGTTTTTTAGGAGCAAAGCTATTTCACACACAAGTCTCAAATTATCTTCAATAGCAGGCTCAGCCAAATCTGCAAAAGGATCCAAGTACACATTAATTAAGAATTAACATAATTCTATTCCTTGAGGATGGGCTTTATTAACATATAAACTCTGTGAGCATCGACTGGAGAGGAAGCTTCTAAATATTTTTCAAGCCTTAATTTTCAGGCACCCTTTATTTTTGTCATTAAGAGAGAAGAAAGAAGATGGCACTTGACTCTCTGAAACTTTCCATCTGCTGCTCAGATATAGCATCCAAAAGTTGCTCAGTATCCTTAGCTCTGCTGATGGGGCAAAATCAGGAATGAGAAAAGCAGAGATGTGGGATGACATTTTCCAAAGTGCCTAACAGCCACATTTGTGAAGCTGTTCAGCAGCTAAAGGACCAAGAGAATACGCAAAGGGATTTTCATGCCTAAGTGCTGACCATTCAAGTAGTTTTCACATTTGAATTTGGAGAAACTTTGATTGCTAGGCACTGAAATGCTGTTAGAAATCTGAGTGGCTTTTGTACTACCACAAATGAGAGGTTTGCAACAAAAATTCACTGATGGAAGAAGACCTAAGTGACTGTTTGCAAAATAAGATGGAACTTTTCCCTGCCACACCAAGTAGCTTAACACCTTAAAAAACACTCTTGGAAGTGTTGGTGAACAATCCCTCAGTAGTAACTTCACAATTAGGTTGCCCCAGGGGAGGTTTAGATTAGATATAAGGAGAAATTGCCTTACTTGAAAGGGTTGTTAAGTCTTGGAATAGGCTGCCCAGGGAGGTGCTGGAGGGGTTTAAGAATCATTCAGATGCTCTCCTTAGGGCCCTGGCTTAGTGGAATGGTAGTGATAGGTATGGTTGGACTTGATGAGCTTAGAGGTCTCTTCCAACCTTTGTGATTCTGTAAGGATCCACAGGAAGCTTTGAACTCCAGAAAGTCTCTTTGCTCAGGCTTGCTGGTGTGGGAAATGGCACAGCCCAACAGGGACCACTTTGCCTCTAGCTGTATCTGTTCCCCTTTGCCTTGCAGATCTGTTTTTTTTCTGCTGACTGACTGTCTTTGTGTTTTGCAGAATGCCAAAGCCAGCTATGACTTCAGCAGCAATGATCCCTACCCCTACCCTCGCTACACAGATGACTGGTTTAACAGGTAAATGGATTTTCAGCACCCTGCTCCTCGTTTCAGTTTGCTTAAGAAAGGACAAGTATTTCTTTGCAGTGCCTGTTCTCTGCTAAATTCAGTGGTTACCAGAAGAGAAGCTGCAGTCTTACTGCTGTTTGCAAATTAGAGGTTACTTAGCATTACTAAAGCATCCCCTTTTTGCCTGCACAATTCAAGAAGGCTTTAAGATGCAAGATCTCATGTTTTCTCCATATCCAGCTGGAGAAGAGAAGGCTCCCAGGAGACCTTCTTGTGGCCTTCCAGGATCTGCAGGAGCTACAAGAGGGCTGGGGAATGACTTGTTAGGATGTCAGGTAGTGCTAGGACTAGGGGAAATGGATCCAAGCTTGAGGAGGGGAGATTTAGGTTGGCTGTTAGGCAGAAGTTGTTGCCCAGGAGGGTGGTGAGCCACTGTGCCAGGTTGCCCAGAGAGGTGGTGGCAGCCCCAGCCCTGGCAGTGTTGCAGGCCAGGCTGGCTGGGGCTGGGAGCAAGCTGCTCTAGTGCCAGCTGCCCTGCCCATGGCAGGCACAGGGGGTTGGGACTAGATGAGCTTTAAGGTCCTTTCCAACCCTGACAATCCTGTGATCCTGTCCAGGAGTAGTTGTGCCTATATTTTTCTCTGCAACCTGCAAGAAAAGCTCCATTTTTGCTCAGTTTGCAGTCAGGGATGTATCTGCTCTTGAATTTTACGCATGCAGGAGGATCAGACTCAAAATAGGATAGAGTGATATCCCTTTTTCCATAAAGAATGCATTTCTATGTGAGCAATTCAAGTGATTTGTGGAACAAGCAGCAGAGAACTGTTTTTTAAAGAGCTGAACCAAGGGGCTTTTGTGAGCTGCCAGCTGCATGTGCAAAGTGTCATTAGACTTGAAGGAAAAAAAGGGAGAGGTTTTTGCATGGAATATTTCATTAATCACAGCTGCTTTGCTGGTAAGCACAGATTCCCCTGGCACTTTGTGCTTTTTAAGGCTGCTGGAAGCACTTTGGCCTTTTCTATCTGGTGTGTGAAACCAAGCAGGGTGGCTTTGGGAAGGGGAGACTGTGGGAATAAATACATTTCTGCCATGCTACAAATAACCAATAGTTATTTCTGCTTTTTTAGCCTTTGTATTCTTTATATTCTTTCACTCAGAGAAGAGTTAGCTGGGCAAAAATTACTCACTCTCTTGGAAGGCCATATTCTTCAGAGGGAAAAATATCCTTTACTTCTTCAGGATCCAAACAAAGTAGCATTGAGCTAAGGAAAGACCTCTCCTTAGCTTCCAGCCAGTGCTCATTAACAGGATCAAAGCACCTGCCCCTCTCCTCCTCATTGTTTGCAATCAATAGCATGGAAACAACATACTAATTAAGAATTAGTCTCAGGAGATTTAGCAGCTCTTCCTACCTGCAGAGTTAGGACACAAGGGTGGAGAAGGAGCCCCAGCTGCTTCTTGGCATGTTTGGATGCAGGCAGAGAGGCACTTTGCCCAAAGGAGAGGAACACTCAGATGCTCAGAAGCTGACAATGCCATCTGAGTTAAAAGGGGAGGGCATGTGCCCCCAAAAAGTGTCCCCCTGAGCTTTGCCTAGTGAAGTGCTGCCCAGTGCAAGCAACTGAAGTGGTTGAGATAGGCATTGACATCATTTTTATGGCAAACTTGCTCTCCATGCTAATATCTGCTTTACCTTTACAGGTGAAAATAATCTTAGTTGTTTTCTCTCCCCTTGCTTTAAACATTGGAATCTTAGTGAAGAGGTGAGCACTGAGGAGAAAAGCTGTGATTTATGCCCATGCCATGGGTCACTTCAGAGAAACCCCAGTGGGTTTATCAATGCTACATGAACAGCAAATAGAGCTAAATTGGCAAAGTCTGCTCTTTGCCATTAAATAATTCAGCCAAATGCCTTGCCATTAACTCACATCTGAGGGGTTGGATTTTTCACTCCAGTCAGCAGCACAGTATCTAAACCCTGAGCTGCTCTGTCTCTATCATGTGGGCCAGTGCCCTGGGGAAGTGAAGGTGGGGGAAAAGACCTTCTGAGATGATAGAATCTGTTCACCAGCAAGCTCCTAATAGAGGTTTTCCCTTCTGTGAGGGAAAGAGCTCACCTGGCAATGTTGCCAAGTTTGTGCATCCCAGCATCAGTCAAGACAAATTCCTTTAAAAAGCCATTTATTCTGCTCTGTGGCTTGCAGCTAGCCCACAGGTGACTAGATAATGAATGCCTAGCAACAGTATAGAGAGATTTTTTTTCACAGTTCCCTGCACAAGGGCATGAGGGAAAAGCAGCTTGGTTGTTGAAAGAAATTTCTCCAGCAGCTGAATAAGAAATCTCTGCCCCATTGGTAAAAGGAACTCCACATGAGCTCTTCACCCTTTGATGATCAAGACCCTGTGTACATTCAGGGCTAGTCATTTTTGTTCATGGAGCTGCCTTGAGAAATATATTCTGAGTACAGCAGGAAGAAGTATGTGTTGCTTCTCACCTCTTCTTTACTGCTAACACTCACCTTTGCCAGAGGTGCTTAAAGAGAGGAAAAAAGAAGATGATGGAAACAATTCCGGTGCCTCCTGAGCTGCTGCTTCCTCTGGTATAGCCTTTGTACCACAGCACTGCTCTTTGCACAGATCCTTGCATGCTCCAGGAGCAGTTGGAATGCACAGAGTGGGTTAATAGGAGCAGTAGGATGGATTCATATTGATTCAGCATCTTAAAACCTGGCAGCAGCAGCACAGCTCTCCTTAGTTCCTCTGCTGCTGTGCTTTTTTTTATTAGAAAAGCTAGATTATATTGGCTGTATTTATCTTCTCTCAAGCTTAATTTCTGTGATGAATTAGGAGAAAGGAGAATGCAGTCTGCCTCCCTGCAGGGAATGCCTCAAAGGGAACTGTAAAGCACTTGAGAGATGCCAAGTGTTCTAGAAATGCCCAAAGCTGGACCTGTGTGTCATTGCAGAGCTCTTCCCCACTTCAGCAGAAAGCAGTGGCTCTGTGAGCTGAGAGCAGGACCACCTTGTCATCAGTTCCCCTGGGAATTAGGTACTGCAGGACAGGGATGCAGGTACCCTTGGATCTGGGCAGCTTTGAGCCTAGGCAGCCAGAGCACAGCTCTGCTGCTGAGGAGTGCAGTGAGCATTGTGGCTTCCTTCTGCTGCTCCAGCTTGCTCTTGCACCCACCTCTTTCCAAGAGCATAGCTTTTGTGGGAAGGGATATGCTCCTTGCACATGTTTGAAGAGGAAAAAGGCAATCAAACTTTGTTCTGTGGGGTTTGAAATAATGGAGCCCTCAATACAGAAAGGCCATGGAGCTGATGGAGNCCTAAACCATGTCCCCAGGTACCACATCTGCATGGTTTTGGGACACTTCCAGGGATGATGATTCCCCCACTGCCCTGGGCAGCCTGATCTTTCCTGCTTGAGGAAGGAATGGGCTCATCCAAGCATCTTTGCCATGCAGCAGTTTGCCTCTAAAGCGCTATGAGGCAAAGCCAAGCTGGTGGTGACCCAGCTCAATTCAGCACATAGCTAGAGTTCATGTGGTGTCTTTGTCTTTCCTTTCCACAGCCATGGGACAAGGTGTGCAGGAGAGGTCTCTGCTGCTGCCAACAACAACATCTGTGGTGTGGGAGTTGCCTACAACTCTAAGGTGGCAGGTATGGTAGCAATTCAAGATCATTACCCCAACTGTGCTTCAAACAGAACTTCTGCAGAGACAAGAGAGCATTGCCCAGCACAGGAGTGCAGGTTGGCACTACTGGGCCATGGCTTTATTACTCTTCACTGTAGCTGAGGAGAGGAATTTCTCCCAGAGATGTTTGGAAGTGGCAGCCTTTGGTGCCTGAGGCCAGTGTGCACCTGTAGCTCCATCGTGTGGTCACTGGAAGCTCATGAGACGTGAGAGCCTGCTGCTGACACGATTCATGGTCCATGTTGCCTAGCCAAGGGTCTGGAGCATCACCTGGTTTGCTTCTTGTACCTCTTTGTTGCCCTAAAGTCAAAGCAGGTGGCTTGGCTCCTCCTGTTGTTCCTCCACCTCCTCAGGGTCAATAATATCATTGTGTATCATTGCAGATGATGCCAAGCTTGGAGCAGTGGCTGGCACACCAGGAGCTGTGCTGCCATCCAGAGTGACCTGGACAGGCTAGAGACATGGGCAGGGAGGAACTGAATGAAATTTAACAAGGGGAAGTGTAAAGTACTGCATCTGGGAAAGAACAACCCCGTGGATCAGTACAGACTGGGAACTGATGTGTTGGAGAAGAGCCCTGGGGAAAAAGCTCTAGGAGTGCTGGTGGCTAGGAGGATGCCCATGAGGCAGCAATGTGCCCTTGTGGCCAAGAGGCCAATGGCATCCTAGGATGCATTAAGAGGAGCGTGGCCAGCAGAGCCAGAGAGGTTCTTCTCCCCTCTCCTGTGCCCTGGGGAGGCCTCCCCTGGAATGCTGTGTCCAGTTGTGGGCCCCTCAGCTCCAGAAGGCTAGGGAGCTGCTGGAGAGAGTCCAGCACAGGGCCAGCAAGATCCTGAAAGGAGTGGAGCATGTGCCCTGTGAGGACAGGCTGAGAGAGCTGGGTCTCTTCAGGCTGGAGAAGAGGAGACTGAGAGGAGACCTCAGGAGTGGTTAGAAATATGTTCAGGGTGAGTGTGAGGAGGAGAGAGCCAGGCTCTGCTCAATGGCATCCAATGCTAGGACAAGAGGGAATGGGAGCAAGTTGGATCACAGGAAGTTTAGTATTAACCTGAGGAGGAACTTGTTTGCAGTGCAGGTGCCAGAGCACTGGCCCAGGCTGCCCAGGAGGCTGTGGAGTCTCCTTGTCTGGAGCCATTGCAGAGCTGCCTGGACACATTGCTGTGTGAGCTGGTCTAGAGGTGATCCTGCTGTGGCAGGGGGGTTGCACTAGATGATCTTTCTAGGTCCCTTCCAACTCCTGACATACTGTGATACTGTGTAATAATGAATTCTGTGGTTTCAGTGCAAATCTGCATCTTAGAAGCATGTGAAGGAATTTCTCACTCATTGAGTTTGCCTTCATCATTTCTAGCCTGAATTAACAGATCAGGAATATCCATCTTTGGTCTGGTTTCTCTTTGGAGTTTATACCTCACATTTGACACCTGAATTTTGTATTGACTAGAGTAAAAGCACTGCCTTCCAAGTCAGGCTTCAGGCTTCCAATTCACACTCTCTGGCTCTGTGCCATTGACTTTTGTCCCATCTGTGTCCTAAAACTGTTGGGAAAACCTGAACTTCACCTCAAGGTTAAAAATGACTGTTGGAATGTGCCCTTAGTTCCTCAGGTCTCATCCAGAGACACTGTCCATGATGGATGTGAGGGCTTGCACCACTCTCTCACTCTCTGGTTTGCTTAGGGCCAGCACTTTGAGGTTTTAGGAAGTTGGGATGTCCTAGGATTGTACTGTTTGAAGTCTGACTCAATTTCTGCTGCAGTAGGGGTTAAAGGAAGCAAGTTGTAGTTTGCTTTGTCTCCAAATCCTGACCATAGTTTGTTGTAGCCTCTGCATGTTGACACAGTGGTTTTCCCAGGAAATTGCTGCATTTCCCCTCTCTGATTAAATCCTGGAGAATAAACCAAAAGAAACAGAAAAAAAATGTCTGAAAAACTAATGAAGTTATCAACACATTCCTGAGTATAAATCAGAGGTGGAAGTGGCCTTAAAACCTTTTCCAAAATTGGTACAAAATCCTGTTTCAAATAAGATACTTTCTATGCTGAGATGGTTGACTACTCCTGTGTTAAAAGTGTGGAAAATGCTATGTAATTAGAAAGCTAACAATAAAGTGCTTTTTCTTTCTGGGCCAGGCTGCATGGCTGTGGCTGAGTGTTAAGTGCTGGCACCCTGCTAGCTAAGCACAGCCTGGTGACATGGGAATGGCCAGTGCAGAATGACTGCCAGGGAATTCAAATACCTGGAACTGGGAGGCTTCTCCAGGCACTTGAGATTTCATTTGGTGCTAGATAATGCATAATTCATGTGTGTGCTTGATTAAACCTCCAGGTATTCGAATGCTGGACCAGCCATTTATGACAGACATCATTGAGGCTTCCTCTATCAGTCACATGCCACAAGTCATAGATATTTACAGTGCCAGCTGGGGCCCAACTGATAATGGCAAGACTGTGGATGGACCTAGAGAGCTAACCCTGCAAGCCATGGCAGATGGGGTGAACAAGGTAAGAGTCTGCTTCAATCATCTGAGTGCTGGGGCACAATGATTTGTGCACACACTGAAACCTGGGATCCTCCCAGAGATAGTGCAGAACACAATGCACTTGTGGCAGCTCTCCCAGGCTTTTGAGATTCCTTGATGTTCTCTCTCATATATTGGGCATTGCTTTTATTTTAGTTCCCCAGAGGGAGTTGGATTAGATATAAGGAGAAATTTCCTTACTTGAAAGGGTTGTTAAGTCTTGGAATAGGCTGCCCAGGGAGGTGCAGGAGTCACCATCCCTGGAGGGGTTTAACAGACATTTAGATGCTCTCCTTAGGACCATGGTTTAGTGACATGGTAGTGATAGGGATGGTTGGACTTGATGAGCTTAGAGGTAAATGTAAGGTACTGCATCTGGGAAAGAACAACCCCATGGATCAGTACAGACTGGGAACTGATCTGTTGGAGAACAGCCCTGGGGAAAAAGCTCTAGGAGTGCTGGTGGCTAGGAGGATGCCCATGAGGCAGCAATGTGCCCTTGTGGCCAAGAGGCCAATGGCATCCTAGGATGCATTAAGAGGNCTTCCAACCCCTGACATTCTGTGATTCTGTCTCTTCCAACCTTCATGATTCTGGGATTGTGCAGTCTCAGGACACTGTGCTCCCTGGCATGGAGCTGTGTTTAGCTCTAGTCAGCTTACATATGCATTTCATGTCCTATTGCAGTTAAAATGGAAGAGTCTGCTCCTGTAAATATTCCCCAGGTTGAAAGATGCCTGCTGTGCTGCTGACATTGTCTCTTCTGCTATGCTGCCAAATGAATTATTGATTTGGGTGTCTAGTATCTTTCAAGTCACTCATAAATGGTCATTATTATAGCTGTGATTGAACCACAGTGGTCAGATGTTCATGGGGTAATATTATTCCCATCTCCTTCTAGGAACAAGCTTTGTTAAAGACACTCAATATCATCCTGGAATCTCTTTAATCTTTACTCTTTCAGAAGGTTGGGTAAAATGTGTGTCCCAACAAATCAGTCCAAAATCAACCAACCAACCAACCTTGCATGTCTTATATCTCCATGTCTTTGGTGTCATGCTACCAGGACAACCACAGCTGCTCCTGGTGCTGTAGGGGTTGGAGCAGAGAGGAAAATTCCCATCTAATTTTTGTGTTGTTCTCCCATGCAGAACTCATCTAAAAGTCACAGAAAAGGCAGCAATTTAAACTAAAAGAGAAGTATTTTACCCCCCAAGAGAAGCAATTTTTCAGTTGTGGTAATGTTCCGTTGTAGTTTGGTGTTTGAAAGATCTTTCAACTAACTTCTTTATCATATTGCTTTAGTTTGTGGAGTTGTGCTGGGATTAACCTTCTCTGTGAATGCTGAGTGTAGAAGGGATTGTTCTCTTTTGCTTTATTGTCTGCTCCTAGTCCCATACTTGGGAGTGTTGGGCACAGAATTACACAGACTGGAAGATGTTGGAAAATGTAGGATGGGAGCTGAGATTTCTGTGACAACACAACTCTCTTTATAGCAAATATAGACTGATTTTTTCCCCCTGATACCTTGCATCCAGAATTGTGTCAGCAGTCATCTTCAAGAGGAAAAGTTAACTAGCTCAATAACTAATGCCACCCATGGGTTTTTTATGGTGCATCCTGTCTTTAATGCAATATCCAGGAAATGCTTCTTATTTTGCTGCTTTATGAGGCTAGTTCTTTCTAGTTTCAGCTATTAAGGATTTAAGGCAGTAAAAAGAAATAGCCAAGCTAAGCTGCTCTCTATCTATTGCATTTTTATGATCTAGCCTTCCTATTAGTAGGTTATGAGGAGTTGCTCCTGGTCTGAATTAATTTCTTGAGACTTTATTGGCTCAACTAGGATATATAAGATGTGATCCATTTGTACTTGTGCTGGTGGCAGTGTTATTGCTTCCATAATGTGGTTCTACCTAAGGAAATGCTGCCCAAGCACAGATTGCCAGGGGAGCAGTGTTAAGGATTTACAGTCTCATCATGGCTCTGTAATTGGGCTCACCAATGAAAGGAAATCTTTCTTATTTGCCTCTCTCCCAGGCCACAGAGATTGTGTTGCTCTTCTTTGAAATACACTGGATATAAAGCAACTGCAGTTGGATACCTCTGGCATTGTTTGAGTTGCTCAACAGTCAAGTGAGGATAGGGAAATGAGTTTATGAGCTGACAATCATCTGATTACTCCATTTCTGAGAGCTCTTTCCCATTGTCTTGCTGATGTTGGCTGGATTCTGCATCACAATTCCATGCCTAGGCTTATTTCTGTAAGCTAAACCCAAGCCTTACTAAACTCCCACATGGATGTGTGAAAGCTGCTTGGAACTCTGCAGTCCCCTGTCAGGGAAATCATAGAATCCTAGACTGGTTTGGGTTGGAAGGGACCTCTGGAGCTCATCTAGTCCAACCCCCCTGCAGTGGCCAGGGACATCCCCAACTAGAGCAGCTTGCCCAGAGCCCTGGCAAGCCTCACCTGCAATGCCTCCAGGGATGGGAACTCAACCACCTCCCTGGGCAACCTGGGCCAGTGTTCCACCACCCTTGTGGGGAGGAACTTCTAATACTCAGTTTAAATCTACTCTTCTCCAATGTAAAACCATTGCCCCTTGTCCTTGCCCTGCAGGCCTTTGCAACCAGGCCCTCTGCAGCCTGCTTGGAAGTTCCCTTTAGGTACTGGAAGCTGCTCTATCAGTAGCTTGGGCCAACATGGCAGTGTTTGTAAGCTCCACATGTAAATGTTTTCTTGATTAACATGTAAATTCCTGTTTTCTAAGCAGGCAAGACAGTAATGTAGCCTCAACAAGTAGATTTGCCTGTCTCTGACCCCAGGGCTAGTTTAGCCTGAGCACCCCTGTGCTTTTGCTTCCCAGCAAGGCTGGAAACCTTGGCACAGTGTGGGAAGGAGCCACACATGAAGCTGGGAGGCTGAGCTTCATCTCTGGACAGAGAAACCAACTGACTGCTGAAACATGAAGTGGGTGTTTAGACAGCCCTGGCCCAGGCTGCCCAGGAGGCTGTGGAGTCTCCTTGTCTGGAGCCATTGCAGAGCTACCTGGACACATTGCTGTGTGAGCTGGTCTAGGTGCTCCTGCTCTGGCAGGGGGGTTGCACTAGATGATCTTTCTAGGGCCCTTCCAACCCCTGACATTCTGTGATTCTGTGAATCTTCTTCTCAGTGATAATCTAGCTCAGAAATAGGATTTATTTTTTTTTGAGTAGTATTGCTAGGAGAATTCTGCCTGCAGAGTTGCTGGACTACAGAAATGCATTATCATCTGTGGTATCCATGAAAAAAGGAAAGGAATGGATAATTAAAAGGGTTTGTCTCAACATTTATGAAGTTCCTTGCTGGACTGAACCCTAATTGATACCTAATGCTGCCTCTCTTCACCAAAAGTGTAATTTTCCACTGATTTCTCTTGGCTAGCAGGAGTCCATCCAGTTTCAGCAGTAATTCAGACTTAGAAAATGACTGCAGCATTCTTTTTAGCCAAAGGAGGTATTAACAATTACACAAGTAATTGGGGGGGTTGTGGATGGGAGCTCAGGACTTTTCTGTCACCAAGCCTTTGGATAGGATTTAAGAATTACAGGGCTTAGTTCTTGGAGAATCTCATCTCTCAGTCTGTTCTACTTGGATAATTATTCCTTGACCCAAAGAGTTTCAGAAACCTTCTAGGAGGAACTAGGCAGCCACTTCTTGAAGGCAACAAAAGATGGAAGGGCCAAACCCAGGAGGCCTATGACTGCAATGTGGTTCCAAGGGAAGGAACCATGTCCTCTGCAGAGCAGCCAAGTGTTGAGCTGAGTTCTTGCTCCTGCCAGAGCAACCTTTCCTCTTTCTCCTCTGAATGTCTGAAGAGCCAAGGGGACACCACCTTCAGCAGTGCTGAGTTGGAGTAACTCAGCTGCTTGCTCTTCCTAGAACTTGTGGGTGTACTTGGCAGGCCAGATATGCTTTTCCAGGGATATGATACAGCAGCTCCAGGCTTTTGGAAGGGGCTGGATGTGTTAAGGCATCGAGCTCAAGCAAGACAGCTGTCCTCTTGAACATGTGCTGTGGCAAACTTTGGAAATCCAAATATGTTTCCTGCTTAAAACTTGAGTGTCCTGTGGTTTGAGATGACTTGGCTGCCTGTCAGGCATCTCTTTCTAGCCAGATTTCTGCTTTAGATGTTAGCATTCCCCAAGAAATCAGTATATTCAAGGAGCAAAGCCATGCAGGAAAGTCATAGGCTAGCTACCAGATTGCTGTGGGCAAAATCAGCCTGGCAGATGCAGAGGGAGCTGGAGGAGCCAGGAGAGGGAGGACTCAATGGGCTGTCCAGCTGGCACCATCCCAGGGATGCAGGAACATGCAGACAGGCTCCAGCAGACCCTGGCAGTGCAGAGGATGCCAAGGACTTGCTGCTTCCTTAGTGAGAGTGTCCTCATCCAGATTATCAATCAAAACCTGAGCCCTGGGCTTTTAATTACCAAACAGGTAAGGATTCTCAACTAATTCAGTCCTGAAAAGGAAGAAATGCTCTTTTCAGGGGAAAATAGAGTTGAAATTAAGAAGGGATGGATATTAACTGAGTCTTATTCCTAGGATCAGCAGGACCCATAGCAAAGACTTGAAAAGCTGTAGAATTTTCTCCTAGCAGAGACATAAATTGCTATTAAATGATATAGAAGGTGCTGAAACATTTCTGTTTTCTGAAGGGAAAGAATGACAAACTAGCTATTATATGTCACACACAAAGAAAGGTGCTAGAATGTGCTTTGAATTTGTCACAGAAAGCCATTTCCCCTTGTGTAATCTTTCATTTTATTCTATTTTTCCAGTGTGCTCCACCTGCTTTTTCTTCCTTAGTCATTACATAGTCCAGAAACATCAGCAAACCAGTTGCTTGTCCTTATCCTGAAATACCTTTTGATCCTGAAATACCTTTTGACTGCACCTAAAAATACCCAAAAACCTCCTCAGAGTCAGGAGCTGAGTTCATTTATCCTGAGTCCATCTGCCTGCTGCTGTCCCAGGGCTCTCATTCCTGGTACTTGGCTCCCAGGGCAGGAGTCTGCTCTTTGGTTTTAGCTTGGAAACTGTTAGTCCTGTTCTGGAACTGAAGGATTAGAGCAGAGCCCATCAGGAATGTGCTGTCAGGAGTGTTCTGTGCCTTGCAGTCATCTTTGACCAGGCTGGAGTGGGTGAACTAGAGGAGCCAAGGCAGAGGTCATGCTGTGTGGGAGGCCCTGCTCTTCCTCACACAGGCACTTGCTGGGAAAGCTCAGGAAAGCTACAGGAGATTTATTTGTCAAATAGCACTTGTTTTTACCTAGATAGTGTGATCCAGCAATCAAAACTTTGAAGAATACTGCCTTGGACACTAGCCCAGCAGGCATGAGGGGTTAACAGAGGAACAAGGTAAAACAAGAGTTCAAGATGTGCCTAAAGTGACTTAGGCTGCAATCCTCTGCTAACTCCCTTTTGCAGAGTAGCTCACTAATGAAGTTTTTCTGGGATTGAGCTCTTTAGAAGATGAGAAAAGTGGTAAGAAAATTTCTCGGGGCTTTTTTTTTTCTTGCCAGTGTAGTACAACATCCCACCAGAGACTGGAAATAGCAAATGTGCTGTGTCTGCCCAGAGAGCTTCCCAGGAGCTCTGACTTTCTGAGCACATAGCCTTGCCCAAGATTTAGTTCTGGTTTAGCCTAAATTGAGAGCTCAGCCTCTCTTGAGCTAGGACTGAATGCACCAAGATCCGTTTTCAGCTGTGAGTGACAAGTGTGGGTGCCACACTGTGCATCTTTTGGGGGGAAACAAGCAGCTTTCAGCAGGATTCTGGAGGAGAGATCCTCTTTAAAATCTATCTTCTGATCTTGCCGGTCTCTCCTTCCTGACTCTTCCTCCAGGCTCCCTCTGGTGTTTGGAGTCTGGCTTATCACCACCTTCTCCAGTCCTGCTTTTGGCCTAAATTTGCAGCAGCCTCAGCTGAGTTTCCTATAAGGTTGAGATGCAAAGAGCAGCTTTCAGTTTGCTGTTAAATACAACACTTAGCTGGGTCCAGCTGGGAGTTTTCTGGGTTAGGCTTCTGCCACCCAGAGAATTGCAAATTTACTTTTCCTGAAGCCATATATTTCTGCCTGCTAAATGAAAGGATGCCTGAGGACAACCACCAAACACTTTGCTGGGACAAACTGGCCAACTGCTGGAGGTTGTGGGAAATGGAAGCAGCAAGTCCTAAACTTCACTGCAAATAAACTGATAGTAGCCAAATTGCATTATTCCAGTAGTGTTTGCTCCTCTTTCCAGTCCTGGCTGAGTAGGAAAGGTAATTGAAATGAGATTATTAGAAGGTGAATATGGGGTTTAGCACTAAGCTAGGAGGTTTAGTATTTCTGGAAACTTCTTTCCAGTGCAGGTGCCAGAGCACTGGCCCAGGCTGCCCAGGAGGCTGTGGAGTCTCCTTGTCTGGAGCCATTGCAGAGCTGTCTGGATGCATTCCTATGTGACCTGGTCTAGGTGATCCTGCTCTGGCAGGGGGGTTGCACTAGATGATCTTTCTAGGGCCCTTCCAACCCCTGACATACTGTGATACTGTAATGCTTTGCAGCAGTACTGCTTTGGGCAACATGAAACCATTTGCTGAGCAGGAGTAAGTCTCTTTTCCTGTGCTGAAGACTGCAGAGGCTAGCTTCCAGGCACCAGGCTACTTCTGCCCATTTACTCCATGGAAAAGAAATGTTTCCTTTCCCTTGGAAATGGCTAGAAGAAAAAGGTTGGTTAAGAACAGGTCCATACATCCTCCTCCTGGCACCAGCAGCCATCTGTTCTGTGTTGGGCAGCAGCCTGCCTTTTTGGGACAGAGGTGTGCTCCCAAAGCCTGGCCAAAGGAGGCAGGTGTGGCAAGATGGTGTGTGTGGGCTTGGTGGCAAGCTTGGGAAGTAGCTTGTGAAGTGAGCCCAAAGCTCAGGCTTGGGCCTTGTAGACTAGTAGCAGTCAGAATAATTTGCTGGAATTATTCTGTTCTTTAAGTGTATATTTTTGCCACAGGATCCTCCTCCCTCAAAGCTCAAATGATTGATCTCAGATCTCTGTGAGGGTTCTTAGACTGATTTCAATGAGCTTTTTCCTAGCCATCATCTTTATTATGAAAAGCTATGTCCTGAGCTGTTCTGTACCCCAGGGGCAGCAGACCTGCTGGGCAATTCAGTGGATTAGAATGCAGCTCACTAACATGCTTGAACTAATGAGCTTGCTCTGTTCAGTGAGATGTGGTGCAAAAGAGAAGCTACTGCTGGGAGCTCCGAGTTGATTCACATTCCTGGCAGGAAAGGTTCCCTATTAAAATACCATTGCAGGTTGCTGTGTTTGTCTATTCCTTCACTTCCATGACATTTTGGACAATGAAGAGGCCAGAAGAGATCTTTTCCTTACCTTCTGCCCAGTGTTTGTAAACAGAAGGTTAACTGGAGGCCTTGCACCCTTCTGGCACTGTTGGAAGGAAGTGTTGGCTTCCACAGGAGTAAGCACTGCTGGAATCAGTGGGAGATCTGAGGCTCCCTAGCAGTGTCAGGGTTCTCAGGTCTAACCCTCCTGCAGGCAGCCCCTGTCTCTTCCTGAGTGTGGGATGAGAAGGAGCTGGCTTCATCCTTTCCCACTCTTTGCCTTTCTGGCAGTTGGAGAGAGAACACAGATTTCTTTCCTTTACCTAATGGGAAGCCTTTATAGCTGCCCTTCAGCTTCAGTCTCTCCTGCCCATCCCTCACCTGCTTGGTGTTAATTGGTGAACCATCTTTCTGTAGATGATCTCTATAGTCTCATAGCTTTATTTTCCTGCTGGTTTGCCAGGAAAACAGCTTGAGTATGTGCTACATTGGGAGAAAAAAGTGTCAGTTTTGCAGAGCTGTTTAGCCATTGCCTCTGAACCTAATTGGATCTCACAGATCCAATGTCTGAGATGACCTACATCCCTTTGAAAAAAAAAACACTTTCCTCATTGCACTTAGACCCTGACATAAACACTAATGAAAGCTATAAAATCTCTTAATACCTGCCACAGGAGCCTTCAGGGCATCAAGCAAAGCAGGAGATAAATAGAAGTGTTCTGTGTGCATAAGGTTGCACAAGTGGCTGTGGCTGCACATTTAATAACCTACAGAAGTCCATGTTCTTTCAGCTTCATGGTGAGGTATGTTTTGTTGGAAGGTGTGCAGGTTAAAGCAGTTGCTAGCTCCTGTTTGCAGTGTAACCCTAAAGGGTTGATTTTTCCCTTTGCCAGGGCCGAGGAGGCAAAGGAAGCATCTATGTCTGGGCTTCTGGAGATGGAGGCAGCTATGATGACTGCAACTGTGATGGCTATGCATCAAGCATGTGGACAATCTCCATCAACTCTGCTATAAATGATGGAAGGACAGCTCTGTATGATGAAAGCTGCTCTTCAACCTTAGCCTCCACCTTCAGTAATGGCAGGAAGAGAAATCCAGAGGCTGGTGTGGTGAGTCCAGATACCATTGTGCTGTTGCTGCTGTCTTTGTGCACTCCCACGACCTCGTACAACTCTGTCTGCTTTGGAGCAGCAGATGGGTCTTTGTTGAGATGGATATTGTCTCATCTGCAGTAGGTGATGGTGCCAAAATTGTCAGCTGAGGGGATGTGAGCTTAGTATTGAGAGCAGCAATGATCTTCCATCTCCTAAAGCTTCATCTCCTTGGTGCTTTCCTTTATCAGAAACCAGATTTAGAAGTTCAACTGCATTCTTTCTAGAGGAAAAGTGTGACAAAAGATCTCTTCAAAGAGAAGTGTCACCATCTGAGATCATACTTAATTCTACACAATGTAGATGTGTAAATGCCCAGGTGCAGTAGCAGATGGAAAAATACTGGTTTCTGTCTTGGTACTAGCTAAGCTAAGCTATGGCACCTTTGTAACTATCACCATAAAAATGTGCTTGTAAGGTTTTCTTCTGGTCTCTTTTAGTGACTAATTGCATAGAAGGGACTGCTGGTACTGCTGTTGGTTCTGCAGTTGCACACATGTTAGAAAGCTCAATACTGTTACCAATTCTAGTACCAAATCCTTCTGAGAACCACAAGGGAATTTAAGGCCTTTGGTTAAGCTGTGTTTATAGGAAATAAATGCCATCTATATAAGTCCTAAGTGATAATGAACCTTGCTTTACTACATCATGATTTGGTCTTGCGTTCACCTGTCCTGTCACTGTCTCACCTTGGCTCTGAACTGCTACACTGCTCTAAAGAAGAAAACAGATTGTAATAACAAACCCACAAGGCCCCAAACTCCACTCTCTCTGTGTTTCTGACTCTGTAGCAGCCAATGAGTTTTTCTTCTCATGAGCCTGTAGCTGGTTTCACTAATTGTGTCTAATATCCTTGCAGGCTACCACGGATCTGTATGGCAACTGCACCCTGCGGCACTCGGGAACGTCTGCAGCTGCTCCTGAAGCAGCAGGAGTCTTTGCCTTGGCTCTGGAGGCTAAGTATGCTGTTGAGAAATTCCTTGGGAGCTCTAGAGAGGAGAGAGAGCCAGTGCTTTGGTTCATGTTGTTCAGCACATAAGCTGGCTGGCTGTGGCAAGAGGTTGGGATGGGAAGTGAGCAAGTGGAGCAAGTCTTGCCGAAGCCATAGAGCAGATACATTTGGGCTGACTTGTACTCTCTGTGTCTCACTGTTTCCAGGGTTTTGTCTTCTCCAGCACTGTTTGGAGGGAGAGATGATTTCATTTCTTCATATGGAATGCCCAGCCTACAAAGCTATAGTGTCAGGCAGGAGTTCATCTTGTGCCACATACTGTCTGCAATGGCAGATGCTTAAGGGAGAGCACAACACCTGGGGATTAAGAGAGGGGACTCTTCCTTTCATTTGTCTAACTCTTTTTCAACTTGCCTGTGTTTGGCACCTGCAGCATCCAGTGCTAATCAGTGCCACAGGAATACTAGGTTTTGGCAATGGTAATGAGGAATATTTCCTTTGTCTTTTCAAATTATCTTTGATAATTTGCTTCTGTGCTACATGATTGCTCTGTTCTGTGAAAGAATAAATAGCCAGTGTCTATTTACCATCTCCATGCTGGTCATGGCACTGGAGAACTCTTAGATATCTTGTTTCATTATCTTCTTCTCTAATGATTAGGAAAAGTTTTCTTTCAAGAACCTAACCCATCTTTTTATTTAGTGCTAAATGATTGTATGAAGTGAGGTGTCCTTTGTTCATGTGTACAGCTTCAGCTGCTGTAACCATGGCATGAGGTGAGCACTGTCTCTATAGTTTGCTTCACCAGGATGCAGAAGCATGGAGATTTGGCACAGGAGGCAACATTTCTGTCATTAACACAACAATGATTGTTGTGCTCAGAGCATGAGACTGGAATTACTCACATCAAACTATCATGAGTACAAATTACACTAATACCCTTGCTTTGCAATTGACTTTCTAGCTGAGAAGAAGAATGGGGCAGGGGAGAAGTTAGAACTGTCAGTGTCTCTCCTTCCAGACTGGCTCTATTAAATCTCCATTTAGGTGTGCAGGACAACCCCTTGCCTTCACAGGAAGAGCTAAACCACTTCCCATGCAGACAACTCCTGCCTGCAGTATGTCTCTCAGCTCCTACACAATACACATCTGACATCTGTAAAACCAGAGCAATCTGGGAGAGTACAGTTTGAAGCAGCTCCTAAAAGGTTTTCAATAAGGATGATGCAAGTGCTATCTGGTTTGCAGCTCTCTTGTGTCACCTTGGAAAAATGACAGTAATTGGCTCTTCTGGTGTACATTCAGCATGCACACATGCTTATTACTTGGGGCACAGGAAGCTGAAAAGCAGCTCCTTTTAGGTTGCTGCTTGGAATCAGACATATTGTCATGTTGAAAGAGTTCATCATAAAATAACTGGAATAGCTTTATAGTTCTGTAGAATTCAGAATGTCAGTTCTAAAGCTTCCAGAATAATCACTTCTAAGTGCCCTTCCTGACACCATAATCACTGCAAAGCTAGGAAGACAAGAGCTGATGATGAAAAATGATTATGGAAGCTAGACAAAATGTTACTTTATTGCATCTATCAGCTAGCATATTACAGTTGACAAACCTCCATACCTTAGAGTACAAACCTACAGCCACAGCTCATATATCCCTGGCCTACACATCCATATTCCCTGATTATACCAAAATTACTAAGACCTTGATTGCCGCAGCTCATCAGCTCAGGGCTTCTCTGGGTGAACCATGGAAGGTCTGTGGGAAAAGAAGGAGAAGCAGGGAAGGAAAAGAAGAGGGGCAAGATTTATTAGGAAGGCTAGGTGAAATTCTGTATTCTTTTCAGGACCTGCTCTAACACCCTAGTTATTTTAATAGCCTCAAAAAGGCATGGTGGATCTATAGTGTGACCTTCCAGTACCTAAAGGGAACTTCCAAGCAGGCTGCAGAGGGCCTGTTTGCAAAGGCCTGCAGTGAAAGGACAAGGGGCAATGGTTTTAAATTGGAGAAGAGTAGATTTAAACTGGACATTAGAAAGAAGTTCCTCCCCACGAGGGTGGTGGAACACTGGCCCAGGTTGCCCAGGGAGGTGGTTGAGTTCCCATCCCTGGAGGCATTGCAGGTGAGGCTTGCCAGGGCTCTGGGCAAGCTGCTCTAGTTGGGGATGTCCCTGGCCACTGCAGGGGGTTGGACTAGATGAGCTCCAGAGGTCCCTTCCAACCCAAACCAGTCTAGGATTCTATAAGAAGAGGGAAAGCATCACCAGTGATTTTTCCATTTTGGGAAGTCCTGTGCAATTCCAACCTATTCTTGTTCCCTCTGAAATCAACAGAAGCTTTGTTACTAACACGTGCATGGATACCATTTCTGTGTGATTTTCCCCAAAGGCTTGTTCATAAAACACTGACTTTCTGAAAGATCTGCTTAGAAAATAACTGTCCTGTTTGGTTTTTGCTGTTGCTTTTGGCCAGCTTGGCTCTGACCTGGAGAGACATGCAGCACCTGACAGTGCTGACCTCCAAGAGGAACCAGCTGCACGATGAGGTGCATCAGTGGCGCCGCAACGGCGTGGGGCTGGAGTTCAACCACTTGTTTGGCTACGGGGTCCTGGATGCAGGAGCAATGGTCAAGATGGCAAAAGACTGGAAGACTGTTCCTGAGAGATTCCATTGTGTTGGAGGCTCAATACAGGGACCTGAGTAAGTGAATTTTGGTCTGTTCTCCCTGGTGGAGAGTGATAGGATGAGGGGAAATGGATGGAAATTGTGCCAGGGGAGGTTCAGGCTAGACATGAGGAGGAATTTCTTTGCTGCAAGGGTTGTGAGCCATTGGAACAGGCTGCCCAGGGAGGTGCTGGAGTCCCCATTCCTGGAGGGTTTTAAGAGCCAGGTGGATTTGGCATTGGGAGGCATCATTTAGCAGGTTGCTAGGGCTAGGACAAAGGCTGCACTCATGATCTTCAAGGTCTCTTCCAGCTGTAACTGTTCTAGGAGTCTATGAATGGTCTAGGAGACCACAAATATGCACATAACATTGACAAAGATATAGACAGTCAAAGAAACAGAATGAAGCTTTATTTTTTAAGATGGCTCCACATTTCCAGTAGCATTCCAGGCAGTTCAGTAAGTTGATAAAATCAACTTGATGCTCTTTCAATTCCTGATTTGGTGGAGAATTGCATTCCCCAGCTCATCTCTATCATTAAGGGCAATGGTTTTAAATTAGAGATGAGTAGATTTAGACTGGATATTAGGAAAAAGTTCCTCCCCACAAGGGTGGTGGAACACTGGCGCAGGTTGCCCAGGGAGGTGGTTGAGTTCCCATCCCTGGAGGCATTGCAGGTGAGGCTTGCCAGGGCTCTGGGCAAGCTGCTCTAGTTGGGGATGTCCCTGGCCACTGCAGGGGGTTGGACTAGATGAGCTCCAGAGGTCCCTTCCAACCCAAACCATTCTAGGATTAGTAGTGCAACATCCATTTCTCCTGGGTAGTTTCTGTGACTGCAGAGCCTGTGCACAAGTGCAAGTTTGGGAAGCTGATGCTGTAAATAACATCAGCTGCTGCCACAGGAAATACCTGTCAGCCAGGTCATAGCTTTGTGACCTATTCCAGCAGACAAAATGATCTCCAGAAGACTGAAACAATCATCTACAGGTACCAGGGATTCAGTGGGAACACTACAGCATTTAATTGTGTTTGGTTTATATTTTTCAAACCTCTAATTGCAGGCTAGGTAGTCAAATTATTTTCTGATTTACCTTCATGTGCTAAAGTGAATGAGTCAACAAGTGAATGAATTAATACTAATTGACTGCAACAGCTATAGTTCAATTTCATTATTTGAAATTCTAACCTAATCAGGGCCAATTTGTGTCTGTACCATTTGAGAGTTGACTTTTCAGTGCTGTTTTGGAAGGTATCATTATTCTGTTGGGAAAAGAAAGCAAACCAATGTGCCAGCCTGGCACATAGCTCAGGCAGGCAAAGAGGAAGTTTGTTCCCAACCTTCCAGGTGGATTTGTATTTGCAGGATCCAAGGTTCTGCAGCTGAGATCTGAGCTTTAATTTATCTGGCCTATGCATGCTCACAGGTAGGAAGCAACTGAGAGTGCTGCAGCTAATTCTGAACCCTCTCTAGGTTGTTCCTAATTTAAGTGCAGATAAGTAATCTCATTTATCCTAGTGCAGCCTTACTTATTGAAATGCAGATCACCTCTATAGGAAGACAGAAGGATTACTGAGTCCAACTCCTGTCTCTGCACAGAATAACCCCAAAATCACACTATGTGTCTAAGAGCATTGTCCAGATGCCTCTTGAATTCTGTAAGGGTTGGTGCCATGGCTACTTCCCTGGGGAGCCTGTTGCAGTGCTCCAGCACCCTCTGGGTGAAGAACCTTTGCCTAATATCCAACCAAACCCTCCCCTGGCACAGCTTCCTGCTATTCCCTCAAGTTCTGCTCCCTAGAGAGAAGAGCTCAGCTCCTGCTACTCTACTCCTCCTCCTGACGAAGCTGTAGACTTCTTTCTAGATGTGCTTAAGATTGTTGATGTAAAAATTAACCCTTGCAGGTCAGGAAAGCTGTGCAACAGGAAGGCTTCCAGTACCAAAAGGGAACTTCCAAGCAGGCTGCAGAGGGCCTGTTTGCAAAGGCCTGCAGTGAAAGGACAAGGGGCAATGGTTTTAAATTGGAGAGGAGTAGATTTAAACTGGACATTAGAAAGAAGTTCCTCCCCACGAGGGTGGTGGAACACTGGCCCAGGTTGCCCAGGGAGGTGGTTGAGTTCCCATCCCTGGAGGCATTCCAGGTGAGGCTTGCCAGGGCTCTGGGCAAGCTGCTCTAGTTGGGGATGTCCCTGCCCACTGCAGGGGGTTGGACTAGATGAGCTCCAGAGGTCCCTTCCAACCCAAACCATTCTAGGATTCTATGATTCCATTCTATCTAAATGTTTCTTAAACCCCTCCAGGGAAACCAGCATGTTTTTTTCCAAGAGGCACCAAAACTCAGCAGTTTGAGCCATGTCACACTATCTATATCCTTTTAATTCCCTTCCTTCTCTTTTGACCTGCAGGAAGATACCCCCAAGTGGCAAGCTGCTCCTCACCCTTCAAACTGATGCTTGTGAGGGGAAGGAGAACTTTGTCCGCTACCTCGAACACGTCCAGGCAGTCATAACAGTGAACTCCAGCAGGCGAGGAGACCTCAACATCAACCTGACCTCCCCCATGGGAACCAAGTCCATTCTGCTGAGCCGGCGCCCCAGGGATGATGACTCCAAGGTGGGTTTTGACAAATGGCCTTTCATGACCACACACACTTGGGGAGAAGACCCTCGGGGCACCTGGGCTCTGGAGGTTGGCTTTGTCGGCAGTGTGCCGCAGCGGGGAGTGCTGAAGGAGTGGACGCTGATGCTGCACGGCACTCAGAGCGCGCCCTACATAGACCAAATAGTCAAGGATTACCAGTCCAAACTGGCCATGTCCAAGAAGGAGGAGCTGGAAGAAGAATTAGATGAAGCAGTGGAGAGAAGCCTGAAGAGTATACTGAGCAAGAACTAGAGCTGTTCTGCATGACAGTGTCTTTTCCTTCCCCAGATCCCTCTACTCAACCTTTCTACTATCCAAACCTCTGTGTTAGACATGTTCCAGTGATCATCTCTGTAGCCAAATTATCACACTTCCTTGATTTTCAAGTCTTATATCTTATCAGTAATTGTTTTAATTACTACTGAAGCAACCCTTTTTTTTTTTACTCTAAGCCACAAAGTTACTGCCCCCCCCACCAAATGCCATGTACAGTTTGTGACTGGAAATGAGTTTTCTTTGGTGTCATATGAAATAGGTAATAACCTGCAAAGAAGTTGATGGCTTTTCCCTTCCCTCATATTTTTGTGGTCAATGTTGTTTGTATTAAAAAAAAGTGAATCTGAACATTGGCAGGTGGTGATAATGGATGGGCACAGGGAAGGAAATGATTGTGAGAGGGAATCACAAAGAGATTGGCTGGAGAGGTCTTTGAATGTCTAACAGCTCCTTCTGCATCAGTGACTTCAGTGGCACTTCCCCTAGTGATTCAAGCAAGGCAGCACTAGAGCCTAGAAAAAGGAATAATCCAGAGATAAAGAAAATTTATCAATCTGATTTGCAGAAATCTAGCTCTGTTGAGAGTTTTCTTTCCTATATACACTTAGACAGCATGCATGCTGCCACTTCAGCCACAGGAGGGGCCCACAGGCATGCAATAAGGCAAAGGGATGCCAAAGCCAGATGACATGGGGAAGTGCTTTGCAAACAGGGTCAGGGCATTCTAAAAAAGCACAAGTTTTAGGTTTTTTTGGTTGTTTTCATTTTGGCAAATAAATCAAGTTACCAACTTAGAGCAGGACAAGCACATGGGGAATGAGCTGTAGGAGTTCTGGCAACCTGTGTGCAAAGGTGCATCTGCTCATCTCTATCCTGAGATGTACTAGAGCTGTGTGAGGGGAGGCTGGCTGTCAGGAAATTGCTGTGGGAGACATTGGAAGNCATTCCCTCAAGTTCTGCTCCCTAGAGAGAAGAGCTCAGCTCCTGCTACTCTACTCCTCCTCCTGACGAAGCTGTAGACTTCTTTCTAGATGTGCTTAAGATTGTTGATGTAAAAATTAACCCTTGCAGGTCAGGAAAGCTGTGCAACAGGAAGGCTTCCAGTACCAAAAGGGAACTTCCAAGCAGGCTGCAGAGGGCCTGTTTGCAAAGGCCTGCAGTGAAAGGACAAGGGGCAATGGTTT